>JABSTR010003443.1:0-26004 GCA_013339765.2 Haemaphysalis longicornis | reverse complement strand
GTTTAAGTGCGCGGTTGGATGTATCTTGCCGATCTGCGTTGGATATATCTTGCTGGTGGATTCCAGCTTTCTTTTTTTTTTGAAGTATCAGATATTGTCCCTTGCTTCTTTTTCGGTTGGCCTCATGTATGAAGGGTATGCGGGAAACACTAGGCACAACATCTTACTTCTTTCCTGTAACACCAAAAGTCTTCCGACCGAAAGTGCTGTCCGCAGACTATCGAGTAACTGGACGTTTGAGTTTGCGTACCCTGCTCTTTCTAGAAATGTTCTTTACCCGCTGTGCTTTCGCGTTGTTCAAGTGAGGAATGAGCGGCGTGGTTTGGGCTGGCCAGCGTACGTCAATATTTCTGTTCTTTTTTCTTCATGTTGGGCTGATTTTACTATAAACGTTCTGCATAACCAGCAAACAGCGTCTTGCGTACGCAAACGTTTACGTTGTCTTTTCCCAAATTTTACCCAAAAGCAGCATACATTCCAGATGTCTTAAAACTTCAGTCAGTAACGAAAACCGTGATTCACGACAGTATTCACGGCCGCAATTCTCAGAAAAGCACCAAGCCACAATGCGGGATCATTTTAAAACTGCAGGTTTTTTGCACACTGAACAACTATAAACATAAAATAATAACACATTATCGACATTTAATTATTTACCTCCACATCAAAAATAAATAAAACGAAGAACCAAAAACATTTAAAAAGGTGTGGTTCCTGCTATACGCTCCTCTTACCGTTTGGCATACCAAGATCATGTGCGGCGGCTAGCTGGTTTCGATTTCCTATACGGATCATGTGCAGCGACTTGAACAGCGGCGAGACAATGTCATTGTGTCATCGTTTATTGTCGGAGTTCGCTTTCCGTACTGTAAATATTTATCACATATGTCCGCCCACACCCACGCACGTACAACGAACGCGCGGAGCCCTTAACTGTATCAGCTATAGAACGCGAATGGGAAGCAGGCCGAACCACATGTGAGAGTCGAAATGCTAGTGCGAAAGAAAAGCTCAGTGCGCCTGAAGTGAGAACAGCTACGGAGAAGAATAATCAGTCAGTCCACACGAAAGCGTCAACTCGCCGGAGCGCGCGAGCAACGTCAAACGAGTCCGGCAATGCGCGCAAATGCCGTGCATGGGAGAAAACACACACAAAACAATAGAGAAACGCAAGCAAAAATATCAACGCAACTTGCAGCGTTCGTTGTGGACTGTATTGAGGGGCAGCAGTTCTATCTTAGGAAATCCACCACTGGTGTGGCGAACGCGCTTTGCAATAGTTTTGCGAATGCGAGTAAAATAGCAGGTTCTTATGGGAAAACAGCAGCTATGCAATGCGCTGTAGTGTTTGTTCATTTTTTCAACCCATTTGGCCAACCAAGCAGACCGTGTGAGTAGTGCTTTAATGATCGAGGCCAGCGTGTGGATACCTTTTTTCTAACGTTTCTGTCGTGTGTGTCAGCCGAGGAAACAAGCGTGGTGTGTTAGGCAGGCCGACTTACGCACGTTTCCGTTTATTTAAATTCCACGCACCACTGCACAGGTCACAATTCCTAGGCCTGGCCCGAGCCCAACAAATTTTTAAATATAAGCCCGAGCCTCTCCCATACACGACAAAATTTAATAAAGGAAACCTAAGCCCGTCGGACTGTTTTGAAATATCAGCCCGCATTCGGCAGACCATAAACATGAGTCCGAAAAAAATTGATTTTTCAACCTGAAAACATAACCATAAAGCGAGTATATTGGACTTCCATTTTTAAAACTTGAACCGAGCTTTGTAAATGCATATCCGGACACATGAAAAGAATTTCTGAGAATATCACCGATATATATTTTAGTGGAGCTGCAGTGACTTCGCACTTTGACTTTTTTTTTTCATTTAACCTAATTCAGTGAGTAAAATTTTGGTATCAACAATTACGAATTTGTGTAAGCGCATGACTGCCGTACTTCAGACACTGCATGCATGCGCCTGGGCCAGCACTGGGCCGAAAAAAATTTGTTGAATGCGTGCCAACTGGCCCGAGCCCTTGCAGTGCACTAATCCACACAACACACGCGATCTGTTTTTATTAACTTCCCTGAAGGCAGCGGAAAGCATTAACATTCGCATCCAGTAATTATCAGAAAAGCACCATACGGCACTCTTTATAGCGCGATCATTTTTAAACTGTACAGTTCGTTGGTAGGGTGGTCATTCATTACCATAAAACAATTACGATATTATGAATGCACAAGTTCATAAAAAGTGCTGCCCACGTCTTGCGGACGTAAGATATTGTGAAACAGTTATGAATTCAACAAATAAAAGAAGGCTAAAACAAATCTCAAATATAAAATCTTTGTAGCAATCGCATATTAGGGGTACAGTCCCACAACACGCTATTGCACTATCCTTTAAAACTGCATGGGCCATGGCCCTTCGGAAATGAGAGACTACCGCAAGCATATGCCCTCTCCTAATTACAGAAAAAAGAAGACCCAAGAACATTTTAAGATCAGCGTAGTGCCGGCTAGGCTGCTCTTGCAATTACACACACAAAAATAGTATGTGCAGCGGGTTAAGAAACATCAAAACCGAGCGTGAACCACTCAACAGCAGCATTGTGGCAACACACACCGCCTCGAAATCTCCTCGGGAGGGGCACACCAGCGCCACGCCCGGCGGTTAACATGTTCGGCTTCAAGGGCGCTGTGGGGAGAAGGCGCCGCTTTTTCCACTACCAAAGTATTCAAGTTCACTATTGGCGGTGAGATCTTTGAGTGGCGCCCCCTGGGCTCTGACGTCGGCTTAGGGATTCGCGCCGCTGTCGTCTGCTTACACTCCGCTTGTGAAGGGCACAGTGCCTGGGCTAGAAATCGCCCGCTTCGTTGCTGTAGTGCGTTAAAAAGCGTATTTCTAGCGACTCAGTTATTTTGCCAGCTTCTGACGCATCTGAATAATTTGAAGCTGTATCCCCCACAAGTTTACAACACACGAAGAAATAGAGAACAACTTTCTTCAGAGTATCGGTCAGAAGATCGTGTGTAAATCGTCCTTTCTTGCTTATTCGCGAGGATCAGCGATCAGAGCTTCTCGATAAGTATTAAAAATGCGTAGGCTTTCCTGCAGTATTTTGAGATTGCTCCTATGAAGACTCAACAGTCTAATACTAACGTACCAAGCAGCGGCCTCTACACGCTCATCGCACAGCAGGAAATAAAGCGGGCTTTCTTCTGTTTCTTTCGTTGTTGTCTTGTATCGGATTAATGTTCTTTCTTCTTTTTTTTCTGCCCAACGCATTAATTTTTCTGCGCCGTCACCAACTTCTTATTAGTAGGTTTCGGGATGTTTGGGAGCCTCACAAAGTCGTGTGGATATTTCCTTCATTTTGTATGGCATACATTCCCTTCTTCACAATTGGCTTTCATTACGGCTGCGTGCAAGAAGGCTGCATATCCGCAGCGTGCTTTGTTTATTCACACTGCAAATACAATGAGAAGGTTTGTGCTACGCCACCGCGATCGCGCCCTAAACAACGTGGTCCACAGTACTCGAAGGCGGCTTTTGTGCTCCGAATTTCTATCGTAATTATATCGTTATCATAACGAACTGACTCTCAACTCGAACAATGATGACATGATTACGGTGTTGAAGGCATGATATACTCGCTAACTAACGTAATAAATAGTATACCTGCATATATTACAAGACTCGAAACCGAAGAAGAATTCCAAGTAGCTCTTTATTGCTTTTCAACCCTTCCAGGCGCGAAGAACAAATCCTATTCTACTCGGATGGCGTTTCTATGATTGAAGAAAAATTACTTTTACTCTCTTGTCCTGGACTGAGGACCCGGCCCACTAACCAGATCGATTTAATTGTTAAACAAAGTTTTCCCCTCCTCCCCTTACTCCTCCTCCTCCTCTTGAGTGCAGTTTTCCTATAACGCATATCCGAATATCGGCAAGATATGGCTGTGCAAATGTTCCGAAATATCCCTCCAGGTCTTAACAAACATATATGTGTTACTATAAATTTAACCAAGACGTGACTCATTTTGCTCAATAAACCTCCATACTGGTAGATGCCTGGTATAGAATCAGCACGCGCGTATATACACACTGGGTTAATTTGGAACTCAACCTCCAGTTTTTGCACTCTATAGTGCATGTCGGCAAACTTTCATGCCTTGACAACGTAAAGTGATGTGCCAAAACTGCGTTCGAGCGTTCGGCAAGGTTGCAAAAACTGTTTTACCTTACATATGATTACCGGGAATCGTGATGCCTTCTGCCAAAGCCGACAGCCCTGAAGGCCTAGAATTTGTTTTGGTCTTACATTTCGCTGTTGTCGGTGATTAGTAGCTGACTGTTCCTTTTGTTCGAATGCTTACATGAGAAACTGACGCCTAGCTCCAACTCTTCGCGCTCCGCACAGGACCGGCTTTGCAAGGAATGGGGTGGCGCCGGCAATGTTTCTCCCGTAGCGGTATCCAAAACTATACTTATTTGACACCATGAGCTAGTGTATGTGACTTTCAGCCTATTATTATGATAAAAAGTTACCCACACGCCAATTCTGGTGCGGACAAGCATCAGACGTTGACCTAGCGCAAAGAAACACCAGGCGAGCGATCCTGAGTGAAGCAGACGACAAATGCGAGAATCCCTAAGCTGACGTCACGAAGGCGCGCTTCGCAGCGCCGCCTGTGTTCGCGCTCACAGCCAATAGTAGAGGGCCAAGTCTGCCGGTCCGCCGGCCGCGAAGGGGGTCCTCCGTGATGCATGCAGCGGCGGCGCTGCAGTCAATCGGAGCGTAAGGTCCCTAAAATTACTAAGGTAGCGCCAACTGCTCCTTCCTTCTCCGCTGCCCTCCTCTTTTTTCTTTCCCCTCACCCGCGGCGCCCGCGGTCCCTTTAACTCTGTGCCGGTGCCGCCATATTTGTTGGCTACTTGAGAGCAGACGCCCTCGCTACGCTTCAGGGCGCTCGCTGCAGTTTGTTCTTGTTTTCGCGCCGAAATCGCTCTTTGGTAGCATTTATAGGATTTCTAGAGCCCCGTTTTACCAACACGCACTGAGTGGATAGGGTTTTGTTTTATATTTTTGTCTACAAGGGGATTATTTGCGGGGCGGATGCCGCTGGGCGCATACGCACAGCCTGTTTTTGTTTACGTGTGCGGCATTCTGTAACACCTCAGGATAGCTCGTGAATGCTAAAAATCGAGCGTGGACATTTTCAAACTGCTCTGTTACGGTAGTTCCGTTCTTGCATTCGCGTGACTGTGGTCGTGCAATCACTACTCAGGGGTCTTGCGCACGGTTCGCGGCAGTATACAGAGCGCTTCATTCGCAAATGCCGTAGTTCGAGCGCTGCGCTGGTGTCCTTGCACTCGCCTTTCTGCGATAACTGTGAATCCTCAGCGGCGTTCACTCTGCGCCCGCTTTTACTAACGACCTACATCCTACCCTAATTCCAGAGTGCTTTGCCTTTTTTTAAATGCAGAGCATTTCTCTTAGCCTCGCATGTTCCTGCGTCGGACGGCGTCCACAGCTCCGCGTCCGCAGCAGGTGCGCGCATGCGTCGTAGTCAGCCCGTTCGCTCCTCCGCGGTCTCTGCGTAACAGGTGCGTGATAGCAGCACGGGTGGCGCGTGGAAGGGCGTGCGCTGCTTGCCAGGCGCGCTCTCCCCCCGTACAGCTCTCCCTCTACTGCGCGCGCTGCAAATATAAAGTGGCTAGCGGACGCTCGTGCTTCAGTCAATGCGTTGCTCCTTCCTTCCTTGGTTGACGCTCGCTCCCACGTTTACTCGTGTCTGCTCCTCCAGCATCACGGAAGAAGCGATGGAAGCAACACTGCCTTCAACCAGTACTGAGGCCCCAATGATCTGCTTTTACTCGTGTTCCCCTCGCGGGAAGGCGCGGGAATTTTTTTTAGTAGAAATGTTTCCTTCACCTTCATGTCGTTATAGGCTGCCTGTGAGTAGATTAAAAACATTACACATGCTGTTGTGCGTGTGTGCACGTACAGCGACGTGAAAAGCCCCTGCTTCCCCGACTTCGCAGCCGGATACACTAAACTGCACTAGCGGCCGTACGCTCATGTGCGAACCGAGTGAAAAACGCAGACTTGTAATTCTGGGAATACGCGCCAGAGAAGACTGCGATCAATCGATCGGGTAAACTGAAATTACAGATTTGTGGCCTCTTATTTCTCATACGAACCAGAGATCGAGTCCCTCTAAGTACAAATTATGTACTAGTTACTGCAGTTAATTATTCATGCAATAAGTTTTTTTCACCGGGCGCGGTCGTTTACAGCCGTTAATAATGGAGGCGCCTGGAGAGAATTGTTTTGTGCTGGGATATATTCTGGCCTATTTGTACATTGCACTAACACAGGGATAACAACTGAAAGAAATTCGAAGAGGACCAATGTCACGATGATTATCAAGAGAAACAATAAATCACAAAATGAATTGGTGTCACCAAATAGATATTTTATTGGGAACAAACATTCGTAATGACGTGTGCAGGTGGCTTGTGCTGCTGACGTGGCTTCCCGTGAGAAAAATGTTGGGAGTGGCATTTGGGTTTAGTTTTTTTAACGCCAAGCCTCTCCAATATCCGTTGCTCAAATGGACCCGTTAAATAATCCTATTGAGAAGGGAAAAAATGTCGCCACCGAGTTTGAGATGCGCCACAAACACTCCGCAACTATAGGCAATAGTGCATTGCACAAGGGAGTTAGTGACCGTTCTACCGTAGCAATGGTCAAATTCGTGTTCGCGCATCTGCTCAGTGCCGCGTCCGCTCAACTCGCTACACTAAACCCGTTTAGCAAGCGCTTGCTGGACAAAAATACGTCTGCTGAAACTAATATAGTCGGCCAGTGTGTTTTGGGTTTCAAATCGCAATGACTGGATACGCTGCGCCATTGACTACTAAGATGAAGTAAGCGCGCACACTGCAAATGTACGGCATCACGTGTAATGCAAACGTAAGTTGTAATTAACGTTCATCTGTGCATACACGGAAGAAGAAGGGCGTACAGCCGTTACGGTGCGAATATGCATTTGAAGTGCTCGTGCACAAATTTAATAAAGCGATAACAGAAATTGCGAATCAAACGTACGTCAACGGCGGGGTTCACTATATTAGCTGGCCTTAAATTGTTTTACCTAGCCGCAATTTTTTTTTCTCGCAACAGCCTCAATTTGAGCCGCACCGACCAAGCCGCAGCAAATCACTCCAATGTCATAACAACGGGATTATAATACCACCCGGGTCGCTAACACACAAAACATGACTTCACGCCAAAAAGAGCGTCACACGCACTCGGAACGCACACGATACATGGTCAGACGCAAGGTGCCGTCGCCCAAACAAGCATGAATTCAGGTGAACAATTCTCGCGTCACGAAAACCTTACGACAACTGACTGAACATGCTACGCCGCTGATATTGATGCTGGAAGTTAAGCGCGCACATGACAATACACGGCCTCTTATCCAAAGCAAAGCTTACGACGCGGACGAACTCGGCGCTGCGCGCAATGCCTACTCAGAACAAAGTGTGGACGATGGTCGCGAAGGGAATACGCATTTCTTCGTCAGTGACCGCTCAAGCTCGCGCAGAATTTAACAGAGCAAGAACAAACATTCAGAAACTTACCTCGCTAAAGAGTGATTGGGCAGCGTCGGCCGAAGTATGCCTGTTCAAATCTATGCAACCAACTTTTCTCCTTTCTGCGTCGCGTTTCCGGACGGAATGACGAAGTCGTGTGCCCTGCCTGACGATATTCGCGCTGCCTAAGGCACAACACATCGGCACCGAGAAGCAACTAAACGACACCGGTACGGACATTTTTTTTCGAAACCAGCAGCTAATTCTTACTTGCTATTAGCTGGCGCCTACGATAAAGCCGGTACCAGAGTCCTTCAATGCTTTTCTGGTCACGAAACTTCTCCGTAAACGCTATGGGAGAGCTTCCATATGAGGACCAAAGCTCCCGCGCGGTGGCGCTACGAGTCCGGTGAAGGCGGCTTGGACGGTGGCGGCCGCATTTGCAGTGCGTTGGAGCGCGAGCTTGCTGGTGTTTGTTGTGTGATATAGCTTTCTACACTCATCACGAAGGCAAACTATCTGAACTACCGTGCCTCTGACGTGCTGTGTACCTGATTGCCGCTCTGGCTATCGGAGTAAAACGGAAAAGGCTTCGCTGTTCTGCCTCCCAAGCGGCCGCGAACAACGCGACAGGTGGAAGCGAGCCATTCCACGACAGGAGACGGACGCTTTCAGCTTCGAGTCGAAGGCCGTTCGTGTGTGCGAGAAACATTTCGATCCTACGGACATTATTCGAGCCGATGAGTTCAAAATAAGTGGGCAATCTGTGCTTCTGCAGCGCGAGAAGCTCAAGCTCCGCGTCGATGCCATACCCCGGATATTTGAAAACCTGCCGGCGTATTTTACGAAGCCCAAGCCACGGTCGCGCTCACAACGAGAAAATCCGTCTGCAAAATGTCGTCGCGTGTAGGCGCTGAACAACGATGGGACTGCAGCTACTGTGATTTTGGTTATCCAATCAGACATTTTGAATTTGGAAAGCGGAGCATGGCTATCTTTGCCTGCATATATATATTTTTTAACTTGACCGCCGCGCTTGCCCAGGGGCTAAGGCGTTGTGCTGATAAGCCCAAGGACGCGGGTTCCCAGCCGCTTTTCTGATGGAGGCGAAAAGAAAAAACGCTTGTGTGTTCAAGATTTCGGCGCAAGTTTAAAATACCTGAGCGGTTAAAATTAATCCGGAGCGCTACACTACGGCGCGCGCCCCATTGCCGGTGTAGCGTCGGCACGTTAAACCTCATAATCAATCAATGTTTTTTAACTTGCCGTTTGGGTGGGAAGGGTGTGACAAGCACTGAGCGGGCGAGTTTTTATCTGTCGACACCCTATGCCTATGAGGACAGCCGAGAAAGTCGCTCAAGGCTGTAGCATTTACTCCTACCCTGGCCCCTCCACGCGCCCATTATGCTGCTTCCATTTTGTGATCCGATCATCGTTTCTTTTTCTGCTGTCCGCGCTCACTTTCCAAATCTCGAATATTTTTTTACACTATTAGCGCGCGATAAAATAGCGCAAACACAGCGCTAACCCAACGTGCTGTATGTTTGCACACCTATTTGCTCAGCGCAGCATGTCGCCCAGGGCTGAATACACATTTAATTCTGGCGCTAGTTAACTCAAATCATGCAGGCGGCTGCAAAGGCTAGTCAAAAATTGAAAACGTCAGATGTCCGCCTTCTCAAAGCGAGAACGTAGCGTTGCCTGCCGCAACGAACGAACACTGCAACATATACGCCTCAGTAACACCCGTGGTCTTGCCTCAAATTCACAGCTGAGCTACGCGACAACAACTGACTCAAAAACATGCACACTTCGCTCGCGTTTTTACAGGTGGAAATGAAGAGCAGATGAAAGTAGGCGCGTTGCCGACGGAGAAACAGCCGGCCCGCAAGCGTCGTCGCCGCCGGCGAAGCCTTCACGTTAACAGGGGCGATCCTAGCGGCAGCCTTTGTCCCTGAATGAAACTTCGGCCGGAGTTTCGTGACCAGAAAAGCATTGAAGGACTCTGCCGGTACTGAAGCTCGGTGGCTCGGAAGCCAGCAATGGCGTCGCAGCGGCGGCGTTGCGCAATGTCCCAGCCGGCGAGGCATCGGCGAGGCGACCCGGCGGCGGAGCAAAAAAAAAAAAAAAAAACCACGTGACTTTTCCCTTGGCTAATGGCGCGCGGCGTTCGCCGGCGAAAAAGAAAATGGCAAAAAACGAAGTAGGAAAGGAGCGCGGGCGAGGGCGAAAGGCGGCGAGATCTAAAGATGGCGCTACCTTAGTAATTTTTAGGGACCTTATCGGAGCGCGGTGGCCGGCCGGTGCGATGGGCATCGGCGGACGGCGCTCTGCCGTGCCGCTGCTGCCTTCGTAGTTCTGCCCTATTTCTGGGCGGGTTCAGCCCATTTTAACTGCCCCTTTTCGAACCCTATCCGTTTCTGTCGACAAACCAGATTAGCCAAATAAGTTGGTTCTTACCAGTACGAAGAGTTTTAACCGAAGCGTGATGTGACAGGAGTACGTTTTCGCGTATTATGAGGATCGAGCCTTGTAAAAACTGCGGAATCGTGTCGCTACGCTAGCCCCCGAGTATGTGTCGAACCGATTTCGACACTATTGGGGGCTTCGGGAACACTGTAGGCACGGCATCGTTTTCAGCTTGGAAACATCACGCGGGACTTTAGCTACATTACAATTACCAAGCAATGTTCTTTGTGAATTCTTGCCTGTTGTTAACTGATGGATTAGTCAGCGCGTGAAAATGTGTGCGTCGTTTGTCGGCGATCCGCTTTTTTAGTATGGCTCTTTCGAACCGTCTTTTTTTGCAAGTTTCCCAAGTTGTTGTTCCCTGTACGTGTATGTAAATAAATCAGCTCGAACCGCTGCCTTCTGACCTTTCGCATCGTTGATCTGGAGGCCCTTAAGCGCACGTCTTCGCGGCCCCTTCAGTTACGTCCAGTCGACTGGGAATCTATTAAATGTAAATGCCGAAGAAAAAAACAAGACGTGTGCACATACATACGAAGTTTATCACCTTCAGTCATCAAATACAGTGATTTCTCCATAACTCGAACTCGGATATCTCGAAATATCGGTTAAGTCGAAACTTCTTTTGCCGTGCATATACCTCCGTAGGCGACATTTTCCACCCTTTGTCGCGAAACGTCTTTTCGGGGATCACGGATATCTCCAAATGTTGAAAAAGAGGACGCAATGCAACATCTGCTGAAGGCAGCTGATAAGCTCTCGGTTAAAGCTTAGCTCCCATTACGCGCCGAACACCGTCGCGAACTGCAAATTTGCGCGGGGTACGCACTGTGCGCGGCCGATGTCCCGTTAGCGGAGTGCTGTCCGACGCCTACATCATTGATATAGCTGGGGAAGACGCTACTGATCATGTGGACGACGACGTGTCTCAAGAAGTGCCAAAACGGCAGGAACAAGAAAAACGTACGCTTTGCCTGCTTCACAGCAAGATAGAATATAGCGTTGGCGACCAACAGTTGATGCGGCATTGAGAAGCTCGAGAACACTTTTTTGGGACCAGATGCGAACGTGGAACAGGCGAGCATCACGCAGTTCTTTTTCCGCAATACCTAGAAAATGTTTTTTTCTGCAAATTATTTTGCCTGTATTCTGGAAGTGTCCCTGTGCATTGGAGCGTTTGTTACCAGCACTAGCTCTTTTTACAGTGATGTGGCCATACATTTTTGGCATTCCGCTTAAACCAAAACTCCACTAAGGTTTCAAGGTTTCAAGGTTTATTTAATAAATGTTTGGTTTACAAAATGCGTTATTGATGTTAGTACAGAAGGAGGTCCCGAAGTAAAAACTGTCAGGGGGACCTCCTGGCTCAAAATTCACAAAATACAAAGTTAATATAATGGCAGAACGGAATGCACACGAAGTAATAAAACCATTAGCATGTCAGGGTCAGGCGAAGAAAATCAATTCTTTAAATAACATTTGATATTTTTGCGAGAGTTTGAGGCACCAAGATTAGGAAGTATAAATACTACACGAATAAACAAGGAATGCAAATCAAAATGTATATTCAGGTTGCGAACATCAAGAAATCAGGATCACATGATAGTACAATAACCCATAAATATCTAAGCAATCATCGGTATAAAAACGCCAAAAATCCGAAGTTAAATTCGGAAAGAAGTATACAACCAAAAGATAAAAGGTACACAGAAAAAACAATTTTAAGAATCACCTAAGTACATTTCGAGTAGGTAAGTTTTCAGACACTTGGAAAAAGTATGTTGAGAAGGTGATGACTTAATTGATACCGGCAAAGAATTCCAGAGTGCTGTGGCTGAAAAAAGGGCAGTTTGCTTACCGTAGTTGGTGTTAGCTTTCGGCAGTAATAAGTTATGTTTGTTCAGAGAACCGGGCAATCGGGTAGTCGATCGAGAACCGGGTAGTCGATCTAGCCATCAGTGCTTTCGGCCGATCTGGAGGTCCCAAGAAGAAGTTTAAAGTCGTCCGAGCGACCCTTCGCAGTCAACATGACAGCACGTCTGCTGAGGTCGACGCCATCGTCCGTGCCTTTCATTTGTGAAGACGTGGCTGAAGCACCGAAGGGCAACACGCTTCTGCAACGCCTGGTCTCCGAGGGGAAGCTTCTGACTGACACCATTGCTTCCCAGGTATGGGGTTCAATCAAGGAGTAAGCATTCTCATTGGATCCGACCAGATCTGGAAGTTCGCGCCAAAAACGAGCCATGTACAGTGGGAAGAAACGAATACTGGTTTGGTCGCCGTCAGCACAAGCCTGGGATGGACCTTACAAGGACCGTTATCTCTGCAAGGGAGCAATAGATGCAAAGGCAGCACCCCTCGTCTGTGTTCTCCGCACAGGACACGCACGACAATGAGGACCGACCTTGCTCTTTTCGGCGGTTTCGGAAGGTAGATACCGTTGGTCTCAAAACCACTTCGATTCCCCATCAAGATTAAGATGCATTGCGCAGGTTTGAAGAGTCTACGGTCAAAAACCGCAAGAATGCCCTTTTCCAGACCTCATAGGTTACCTCGACAACTTTCTGCAAATGAAGACGGCATAAGAGCCTACGATAATGCTGTGAGGCAAGGCAGAGCGCCGACCACGCAGAAGAAGTTGTGAAGGGCCACATTGAAAAACAAATGAATCTCAACTGCTCCTTACAAGAAAAGCAACGCCGGCTACTGGGACCTGGAGATGACCGTTGTAACCACTCCAATGGCAACGCTCATATGCGACCTTTTTCACTGTGGAGTCGGCAAGGCTCTCGCTGAAATACGCGAGAGTGACGGGGAGGATACAGGCGGACAAAGCATGAAGTTTGCGGACGTTGTGAATTGTGTTCACTATCCATGCAGCAAGCAACTGCGACCACAGCGCTGCGAGGGACGTAGTAGGCCAATTCCAGTATTTTTTTATGGAGCATAGTCCATCGACGATAGTGTTTGCCAAAGATGCTCACACTAAGATCTGACAAGTTCAGCTAATGTGCTGTAGAGAATGTGCTTGACTAGTGCTAATGTTGTCTGCTTTTGTATCTATGCGAGTGAGCATTTTGTGGCGCGGAGGATGTTGCAGATTTCTAATCTGCCGCCAACATGGACATGGTGAGGATTGTAGAGACGATGAGAAAGAAGTGGCGCGTTTGCACCGCACGGAGAATGGCACGCGCATGAGTTCGGAACGCGGCGCTTCTACTACCGTGCACGGCCTTGCGTCGCTTTCTTCGCGGCGCGAATAAACGCTGAAGATCGGCTTTTGCTTTTCGTAACCGCCCTACGATGCTCACCTGCAAGAGTGGTGTGATTGAAACATGCGTTATAGGTGGCAAAATTAGGGAAATACGACAAATCTAGACACACTTGGCAATTTGCGGGCACCCTGAGTTAGTATGCTGAAGTCTGCGTGTTCCAGTGTGGCTTGAAATAGGCGTGGGGTACCGCGCGAGAACTCCAGTTTTCAAGTCTGTAGTTCGAACCCTGTAGGAGTATATTCTGGCTGCCAGTGTTTTGAAAGGTAGTCAGACACTGTGAGTTGGGATAGTTTTATTTTTCATTAAATTCAAGATACCCTCATGACGCCAGGAGCGTTACTGAAGGGAGTGGTACATAAGCAGTGCAACACAAACTAATTTGCAAACATAATACAACTTGCAACGCGTGTACAGGCAAAGGAAAAAAGATAGAATACAGCCAAAAATATATAACCGTGTTCCTACGCGTACTAAAGCACGTACACAAAACAAACACGATATGACACTGACAAAGTGTAAAGGCTACAGTAAACAGCGAACAGTTTTTTGTTTGCCTTCCACACACAAGTGACAATCCACTGAAACCTCACTAGCAAGACAGGGCTGAACATACCTTGACATTCTGAATTAAGCAGGCAGTCGGTACATCACTCCGAGCGGTATTGCTAAAAACAGCTGGCCCCTTTGCCAAAATAACTTGAACATTACAGTATATTTAAACAAAAGGCTCTCTCAACACTCGAGGCAACAAACTGGCGCGTGACGTCGTTCGTCTCACGTGTTTATGTACTCCCCTACCGCGTGATGCCACCGCACTGAAACGTAAACACACCATCAGTAACTGTGGAAAGGAACTTCCCGGGCCAGTCCAGCGTGAGTTTCATAATATTCTGAACAGCGCGTGTTTAGCCGCTCTCATTGGCTCCTTAATTCGACGTCCTCTGGGAAAGCGAGGAAGGAGCAGCCCTTCTCTGATGTTCCATTTTCGAGCAGCACTTACTTACCTTGTACATTTTTAAAACCAGACGTGGAGTATCTTCTCGATTTCTTGCCGTTTCCTTTTGTGGAAGCTTCTCTCCACAAAAAAGAAGAAACGCAGTTTTTTAAAATCTACGAATAAAATATCGGTCAAGTGTCCTATAAGTTAACTTTGTGGTGCTATCATTTTATTCCGCAAGTTTTTTGGACCAATAATAATTGCACATTCTTCAGCTTGTGCGTTGTTCTAGAAACAAGCTTAAACGCAGACAAGTTTAAGTAGCAGGGTTGACAAGCGTAACTGAAGATTATGAAAGCAGGGGATAGTCGCATCAAAAAAGTAGATTTTTTGAACTTTCAATAATACATTTGCGAACTCCAAGATCACAAATCTGTTTTAGAGTGACAGACAACCGATTTTTGTCGCGTATATGTTCTCTAGCTCATATGAAAGCCGGCGTTTTATTTAACCCGGTAACCGCAAGCAATTTCTAAACAAATTGGCGGAAATAATTTTAATTTGGGAGCAAACTTCCTGAAATCGGACGGGTGGCGGTTCATCGTGTCAAAACTTGACACTACAATATGTGTCCCTTTCACGTTACCTGCAAACTTAGCAGCTACTGTAACTGCTGAAAAGTTTATTTACGTATTGAAACCTTTTAACACAAGTATTTGTTCAAGGTGTAATTGTATATGTATTTCTAATCATTATTTTGAAAATTTGAAAAACGCGCCGCCCGCCGCCGCAGGGTTTCTCTCAGTGTGGCTAACTGAGCACTCCATGCTCAGAATCAACGGCAGCGTTCAGTAAACAGACCCCGTGAAGGAGCTTTGACGATTTTGCCTGAGTCAGGGGCGTTTGTTCTACCAGAATATTTGATTTCAGTTTCCTAATACGCCAACGGCAGCTTAAAAAACAAAAAAATGGTCGGACCTGGCAGAATCGAACTTCCACCTCCACAACGTGAAGCCAGATTCTACCTATCGTCTATCCCAACAGACGACGCATTCGTGCAAAATAGAACGTTGCATTAAAAAAACACATAAAGGAACAGGAAAGCCTGTGATTCAAACTTTTTAGATGGGACAAGTTTATAAATATCGTTTTCATTTCACATACAGAGAAAAGTATGTTGCCGAGCTACTCTATGTCGTAGTTGCCAGCATTATTTTTGGGAGGGACACATACGGCTCGTAGATCTAAACATTTCGATTTAAAAAGTTCTAGGGCGTTATCAGCAAACCCGTTTCTCGTCAAGGTGCTTTAAGTGATGCCCTTTAGATTCGGGATAGAGAACATATACTCGACAAAAATCGGTTGTCTGTCCCTTTAAACTGCACATGCATTCCCAAAGACTTAGCCAATCGCACAATTTTTTCACAGTGTTGGGGTTGTACGAGAAGCCTGCCGACGAGTTCAAACCACACTTCCTTTTATTACCACCCGCAATAACAAATAACCGTTTGTGTAGAGTCTGTGAGCACCTAATCAAGCGAATTAGCATGCTGCCATGGTCACTAATGGTTAAGCAGCGTTTTGACCAAGTAAATTGAAATTAACTCGCTGTGGGGGCCCACTGGCCCTAAGTAGTCAACAGCCGGGACAGCTGTATTTTCTGAAGTAAGAAAATGAATTATCGGATTATGGCACTCGTAAGATCTGTGCAGCTGTTCTAAATCAAGTCTAAGCACTCTGTTCCATTGTGCGTCACGGGCAGAGGTTGTGTCAGCAAAAACATTTCACCATCTTTCCGTAGGGGAATCCTGAGTAGTATTCGAAGCAGCCATGACGTCGATTCAAGTCGGCTGCGTTTGGGTTGTCCGCAGATATCATGCTCTCCTCGTCTATGCTCACGCGTTTCACGTTGCGGAAGGCCACGCGGAAGGTGTTCAACTCGCTGGCGCTGAGGCCTCCGTCCTTGTTGGGTCCGGTGGTCTTCCGAGAGAGCTTGAAAGCCGCGTGCACCGTGGTTCCTCCCACTGCCACAGCCGCATTTCCGGTGCTCGCGCAGATAACGAACGCGTTGTAGGCGGTGTTGTTGCCGGTGTTGCTGTACCGGTTGTAGAGGTCCATGGCAAGCCGGAGGACGAACGTCTTGCCGCAACCGGCCGGTCCGGTGAAGAAGACCCGTAACGGAGGTGCTGACGGCGTCGTCTGCCGGTGGATGATCTCGCGCAGTAGCTCATGTGGTTCCGCGTTTGGCATCCTCATCAAGTTGTAGTGTATTCATCCCGGTCTATGATGTCCTGGCGCTTGTCCTAATTTCGTGATAAAAGTGGAAATCAAAGTAAAGGTGCCGCAAAATATCAGTCTGTGATTTGTAGGTTGAAATCAACAATGGGAAAACTTTGGCTATATGCGTGCTTATTTCCGCAGGATTTGACGTCAGCGGGTTTGAACATCTGGACACGATTTCGACCACGTACAAAGAGCTTGGCATTCGACAGCACCGCTGGCAGAGTGACGGTATCCTCACCTGCTTGGTCGACATCTACCCTACTCTACGGATGAATTTGATAACTGACCGGCGCAGTGCAACTAATTCGAGCAAGAACTACGTCGACAAGGCTTACGCGTGGACGATGGACATGCCTATCACTATTCGGAGGTTTTTGAAGTAAGTCGAATATGGGACATTTGTATTTATAAATTTCACGTGCAGTCGATAATCAATTTTATTACTTACGATTTTGTGCAGGCTTTTTCAGTCTCGGTCTGCACGCTATGAACATGAGGCTGAACTTGTTTTCCTTGTACCACGTACTACATGGTTAGTTATTTACCTCGTGTGCTAGTGTGATTACTATTACGAGTTTGTTCGTGTGGGTTTTTCCGGAAGCCTCCGCTTTAAAGTCAATATTTTGCTGTGCCTTATTTTACAATGATTTGTGTGAGGTGCCTTAAATGAGTATGTAAGTCGTCACAGCAACTACGGCCGAACTACCATTGAGGCCAGCAGAGAAACGGTGATCACTCGAGATTCGTGCACGTTGAATTTTTCGCTGGTGTAAATTATTCTGCCCCTTCCATAAACCAGGTCTCGCAACCCATGGGCAGCTTCTACAAGGGCAATTTAAACAAAGATTTCGAGGACACACATAACCCGCAACGTACGCAACTAGGAGAATGATTACTGTAACGTCTGTATAAAAGGCCGTGCTAAGACCTTTCAATTACAGGTTTTAAAATTGCGAGCCTTTTTCGTTTTTGAAATAATTCTAACAGCGGAGCTGTTAGGATTATTTCAACCAAAAAACCTTCAAGTCTCCACAAGAAAATATGCTTTGGATAGCCTCGGAAATGGAACCCGCGAAATTTACTCCGTGAAACCGGCTACCTAACCACTGGGCCACCCCAAAGGTCCGGGGAGGAGGTGGGGGGAGGCGAGGTTAGCAGCTGAGGGTATAATAACATGTGCAGCCAACTGGAAAGCAAGAACGCTTCCCGTGGTCGCAGTCGAACTTGGGTCAATCCTTTACAAAACCGACGTCTCTCCGATAAGTGATCTTTTTTTTCTTTAGTGCAGAAAAAAACTTAAGACAAGCTCAGACGTGATAATTAACGCATAATATAAAAAATAACAGGGCGCAAAGAGCAAACACATAAGTCTAACAGAGAAGGACACCATTAAAAACACGGGCAAGCAGACTAGCGCATTCAAAAGATGCAGCCACTTCAGAGGATAACTAATTCTACGCAGCACAATGCTCCGTACCAACACTGCCTGTCACCGCAAAATGCACTTGAGAGGAATGGGGAGTTCCGCATGCCGATACGTCATGCGGCACTTCCACACAAGCTAAACAATCCTAGCAGAAAAAAAAACCGTCCTATGGCACCTGATTAACATCTTAAAATGGGAAGGAAGCGAATGGTGTACGGGGTGATGTCAATGTCCTGTTTCGTGTCCGTTGCAGAGCGTCGCTGAAAAACACGGCCCAGCCCCACCAAAAAAAAGTTCAATAGTCCCGGTTGATTGCCCAAGCGGCAATTGCCTGACCAACGGAGCGCCATCCCTTTCTCGCGCCAGCCATTTTAAGTGGAAGCGTTTACGAATTAAGCTAAACGAAAACAAAGACTTTTCAGTATTTGGCGGCGCATGCACATACGCTTGACACAATCTAAAACAGTTCTTATGGTCCCGCAAGTAGGGCTGGCGATAAACAGGCACTGGGAACAAACTATGAATTAAAGTGTCCGTCATAAGCCTTCCTTGAAAGTTTAAACAAATACTCAGACAAAAATTGCGCAGTAAGAAAATGAAAAGTGTCCCCAACTTCCTTCAGAAAACCCCATGGCGGGTTTCTGTTAACCTCAACCGTAGAAACAAAGGAAAGGAAATGGTACCTTATGCGCTTTTGAAGTATACTACGTTAATGCGGATGATCCACCAGCTTGTAGAAGAAAAAACAGAGAGACAACAAACTGTGCACAAACAAATGCATTAACCCAAAACCACAGGCACTAATGGAAGAAACAATATCCCTAGGCCTGGGATCCATCCCGATCCCCCAAAAAGGTAGCAAGTACTCTATGTAGAGCCTGAAATATCGCCCGCGCACAGTGCAATACTAAAGAACATAAACAAGCTTTTTTACCAAGAAGAAATTGCAGATTTGCGCACCGGGAAGCACAGAAAGTTCGCACCCCATCCGTGCCTGTGAGGCCCGCTTGAAATACATGAGTGCTGAAGACCAACGTGGGTCGAGAGTTTCTTATTTGGTGCAAGGGCACCCCAAGTATTCAAGAGGCGTATTGCTCCTAAAACCCGAAATGTGGAAGGTTCACTCCCCCTTTGCTAAAACAAAAAAACCCTTACTTTTCTCTATATTCATGGCCTCTCCAGACATGTGACAAAACTTCTTAGTCATATAAGGGCTTCGTGAACACTACGCTTGTCTGCAAAAAAATAGACAATGTCATCGGCATACGTAAATCCCACATACTCTTTGGCTCTGCTGTATGCTAAGACAAAGAAGATCTTTGTACAGTTCAAACACAGATGTTATAATGGGCAGCCCTATCTAGAGACGACGGGATCTGAAGTGGCTTCGAGAGAACGCGACTGACGACAAGTTGTGTAGCGCAATGTTTGTAGCAAAGCTAAGTGCCTTGAAGTTGATACAGACATCACCTATAGTTCATGCCACAAGCTGCACGCAGCACTATGTGGGCTGCATTGTTGTCAATAGAGCGCCACTGAGGGTGCCTCACTCACTCTGAGGCATCTTTTAAAGCCCCTTTCAGTCTCCCCTTTCGGCAGGTGGAACCGCAAGGCCCCGGCGCCTATTCTCGTTTTCCTTCGCCGTGAGTTAGTCGCCCTCAGTGGGCACTTTATTGACAACAATGTAGCCTCCACAGTGCTGCTGCATGCAGCTTGTGGTATGAACTATAGACTTGCCATTCCTCCAAAAGTGCGAATAAAAAATGTGATACACCCGATCAAATGCTTTAAGGTCAGTTGGATAAGGGCCACCTGTTTCACCGAATGCAACACGCACTACAATGCATAACCAGCAATCCGTATATTTTTTGGAATACTTCTTGCCCGAATACCGCATGTTTGGTGGACCCAACTATACTAAAACTTACATTTTATGAGGCAGTTTTCCGGGGGCACAGCATTTCTTGGGTTCGTCGCATGGGGTTGACTTGGATTTTGCCGCGGGTTCTACCGTGTGCTAACGCGTCCCCTTTGGGAGAAATGTGAAAGGCTGCGGATGAAGATCCGGGGCTACCAGTCACGGATAACTTTCTGTTGCAAGTTCAGAAATACATGGTAAAGCAATAGCCGGGTCCCGGCGGAGGTAGAGGGGCCACTAGCTCGACTGGTTCTCCAGCCTTGCGTCACTAGTGCAACCTGCACGGATTTTAAAAATTTAACCAGAAAGTTTATTGAACTGAAGCCGTTACAACTTTACTATTTTCTGGTCGTTACGGCGTGCTAAAAAACGCAGCTTTTTCTACGGTTAATCAACCAGCATGATCTAGCATGCACCTTTATCCCGAGCGGTTTTTCGGTCCTTAAAACAAATTATAAAACTAAATTTGCATACCGCAAAGCAGTGAAGCTGTTGCTTCAGTTAGAATTAATGTTGAAACTAGGGTTCTGTTGCAGAAGAAATTCTTTGTATTCTTTCCGGCTTTTTATGCTTCTTCAAAGACTCGTTTAAGACAATAAAGCCAAATAATGATTTTCGTAGACAGTTTTGTCTGGATGATTCGCATCTCGTTTTCATCTCTGCTTTACACGTCGAAAATCTTGAACATGTTTAATGTGCCGCGCTTGTTTTGCAAAGGGTGCTATTGTGTGCTATGTGAGCGTTTGCTATTCCCAGCGCTTTCCAGAAAGTTACCTCTTGTATACGATGGGAACGCACGCATGAACGATGTGCAAGTTTCCGGATGCGCAGTTGGGTTAGGACGACAGAGGCTATGTTTGGGGTTAGTGGAAATACTTCTGTTTTTTTTCGCCCAGTGAAGAAATAGATGGAATCATGACGAACAAGCCAGGGACCGTTCTAGAGATTCTTAAAGAGCACCGCTACTCGACTAAATACCGACTTGCGACCAAAAATGACAGCCCGTGGCTGCGCATCGTCTAAGACATCCAGGAGTGCTATAGGTTCAGCCACTACAGACTACTTTCTTCCTATTAGTTTCAAGATATATTTTTCAATAAACAATATTGCACACTTTCAGAGTGCAAGGTATTGCATTATTCTCTTTTGGAAAAATGGTGAAACTGTACACTCTCAGATAAAACTTTCAAGTGCCTAGTACGTAGACAGCGGATGTAATCGACGTCCCCTGTCTAAATTTTGACGCCTGAAAGAGCTATCATGAACTATCAACTAGGTGCAACCCCCACAATATAAACTCTCTACTGTTACCGCGGTAGCTATTAGGCTCAATTTTCGAATCCCCCGTCGCTGCTAGACGTCCGCTATTAGCCGCGCTCAACAAGTGTCCCAGGAAATACGTCATCGCTGCCAGCTGTAAGCTACGACTGCAGCAGCGAGATTTGAGGGCTGGCCAAATGGGACAACTGCGTGTAGAATGGAGGCCAATGATACTACGGCGGGGACGAAAGAAGGACACTCATTTTCCCAGGTGCCGCGCCTGCGCAGTGAAGTTCGTTCAACGCCAAGTCGGTCGTAGCATACTCCGCAGACGGTCGCCAGCCATGCCCGCAACTAACGCCACCACATCAAAGCGTCTTTCCAGCGGTAGATAGAACTTAAATTCTGGTATTTTATGAGCCGGAGCTACACTTGGGCTACGAGGCACGCCGTAGCGGAAGTTTTCCGAATAATTTTGACAACCTGGCGATCTTTAACGTGCCCCGAAGTATCGACACACGGCTGTTCCAGTTTTCTGCTTCCATGAGAAGGACAGCCGCGGGGGCCAGGAATCGAACACACGTCCTTGGACTCAGCAGCGCGAAGCCTTACCCACTTGGCGACCCCGGCGAGTTTTCCGCGGTACTAATGCCGCCACCAGCATCAGCTCAAATAAGTAAAACACGGGGAAAAGGATTCACGCCAGTCTCTGGGAACTCCGGAAGGTGTGGATTATGAGTACAAACGAAATAAAATAAAACCCAAGGGTGTAATCACATGAGATGTCAAACCTGGTTTACAACATTCCCGTGGTTCTGTTCCTGCTGCAAGCTCCGTTTTGCAAACGACGGAGGGCGCTACGTGGCCCAATTAAAAATCATCCTGAAATAGTTACGGACGTACTCCCAGAGAACAGTCTTGTAAATGTGCTCGGCATGGCTCTATGGTAAAGTGGCAGAACCGAACTCACAATCGCCAAGACAAAATCTGTAACCAATTGCCCACATTATAAAACGCCTATCCAAGAGAAACGCAGGATATAGGCAAGAAGAAGCAGTAGCACTCGTTCACCCACTGACCATGAGCTGGATATGGCAGAGCTTACCATACCACAAATTTTTCTGCACCGAAGAAAAAAAAAACATCATCAGGGCAGCATATAGGGCAGTCCTCAACCTCCTAATTTTGACGGTGAGACGAACCCACAACCTGGGGCCCACTAAAGTAACCGAATGGACAGCCAAAGATTGATCTACAGGGAGGGGAAGGGCATTCACTCGATCGAAGGAGAAATAGCAACATCCGGAGGCACTGAATGGACTCGGGCAGCACAGGACAAGAGCGGTGAACGTCAATGGGAGCGGGCTGAGAACTGCAGTCGGCCTAAATAGGATGTTTTTAATTATGACGATGAATGGGCCCTGAAATTGTGCGTTATAACGCTCTGAAAAATCAGAGAAACCACTCTCTTAGCACTGAGTGAGTGGCTGGGAAAACAAAACCAAGGCTTGGCATCGTATGGTACGCAGGTTACTTCTCCGAAAAGAAACAACTGCGCGCCTTGATGAACAGTTCGCCGATTCAGCGAGTCCGCTTAAAAACTCTCCTGTACTAAAAACGTGGAACCAATCCTACACAAGAACAGACATATGGCAGGATCAAGTTCATTTAGGGAAAGTTTCACACTCATGACACCAGAGTATACCGACTCCGGCAGGTACTAAAATTACGAGGCAGCAGTTCCTATAGTTGCCTACTTCGGCAATCTTTGTGGTTGCATGCCGCTTCTACGTACAGGAACAAAGAAACGAAAGTTGGAGATGTCCTCTTGGCAATGCGACCAGCGGAAGTATCGAATAGAAGCGTAAACATTATTACAGGCTGCCAAAGGCCATTAGACTGTTTTCTCACGGCAGTATACTAAAAAGCTTCTGTAAGATACGCCGTTACACAATCCAGAAATTTAATAACGTCACCTGGACGCCCAAAACAAAGGGGTCTGGAAGAGAACGGGGCACCGACCAGAGGCACGGGAACTCGCATATCGTGCTCCTTTCGACCACAACTGCCGCGCTCCCCTCCAAGAAAAAGACCAAGAATGTCTTCTGATCCTACTCCTAGGAACATAATTTTCCCTCGCTACAAGGCGGTCTCAATGCCGAAGGATCGCAAACAATGTGGCGGATAAACGAAGACAAGTATCAACAAATCTATGCGGGCGAAAATGTTTGATGAGAACATCACACATTAGGTGTTGCTCGGCTAAAATCACAGAAACATCCACCCTCTTCCAGGCAGCCTAGCAAAGTGCAATGCTCAGAGGAGAACTCAAACATTACATTATCCTCAAGACTTCGGAGGCAGCTCTGACCAGCTCGTTGCCTCAACATCAGCGCGAGATGCTGAGAGGGCAAGGGAAGGAACTGCTGCATCTAGCGCCCTGGACTTCAGGGTCCACCCTTGGGCGTCCTAGCATCCTTTTATCCCGTTTTCCTAAATCTCAACCATTTCTTTCGTAAAAAAGATCTTCATACACGCACTCTCTCTCTCAATCTCTTTTTTCGCAAAAAGCACAAATATTCAGTATGGCTTAAGCATCAGAGAATAAACACTTGGAAACAGTGACACTAAGACATTCTTGCTCAAACTGACCAAGAATCAGTCCGCATCCTCAACCTATTACGGTTACATCTGAAGCCACAGAAACGAAAAGGGATTTTGTCTCTCCTGGGCCATGCTGATTGAACACCCTTCCTAAAAGTTTTGTCTCCCTTCACTGTCCTTCACTGCTTCGGAAGCATAGGTCGTAAATACAGCAACTGCGTTCGAAAACGCGCTCTGGAATTCGAACTCGCACTATCGCGTCTTACATCTTAACACCCATACGTTGATGTAACCTGCAACTTTAGAAAATGCATTTTTTCGCACAGTGTAGCCATCCCGTATTGTTACTTGAAACTGACAGCATATCGTCACGTTTGAGTGTCATGAAAGCCTGACAAATAGCTCGAAAACCCATGTACAACTTACACTTAACACGCAGACACCACGCTAGTTAGCTACGATGAAAGGGCGCATACGACAGCGCATACGAACGGCGCATACGACAGGTTGGCCCTATCAAACGTTACGTGGCGTCACATGATGAAAATATGCGTGATACCCCGTGGTTCGAAATCTATATTACAGCTTATCCACCCAAAGTATTTTAAATTCCACAAAACGAGCGGCTTATGGCGGGAAATATTACTGAGGTAAGCCTTTTTGTCAATTGTCTGCAAGGCCTTGCTTTCTCTAGCCAGGGAGAGAAGACATCAGAAAACAGACGCATCCACCTGCCTATCCATGAAGGTTGGAGTCCAAGGTTGGACGAAAACTCGTCTGGCGAGGACATGGCATTGCCAGGACCAAGCTGACACTCGACAAAAAAACGAAAAAAGAGTAGGTACAAAATGACGTTTCGGTGCCCATACGGGTGCCTTATCCGCATAATAACGAAAAACAGCTTGACCTTATTTATACATGCGTTTAACGTTGCAAACCGCATGCGCATGTTGTTGGCCCACGTGTTCAATTACGAGCGTGCGGAGTTGATTGGATGTGGAAGGATTTTTGGAGTAGGCGCTTTGACACACAGACAGACAGAACAACTTTAGTTGGCCACAGTTGGGGCGGTTATGCCGGCAACGTCATTCTCCGTCGTCCGTTGGGAGGGAAGACCCCTTTTGGGCAGGGTTCCGGTGCTGCCGGCCAAGCGGGCCAGGTATTCCTGGACTTGGGAGTTTGGGTCACGCAGCTGGGCGGCCTCCCAGCGCTCATCGCTGGGGATGGTAAGGAGAATGGGGTTGGATCGGTCTCTGGTTAGCGGGATGCTATCACAGGCCCATAAGATGTGGTATAGCGATGCGTGAGGGACTAGACAATATGAACGTGCGTCTACGCAGGTGTCAGAAAAGATCGCAGACATGATGGCCGGGGTGGGAAACGAGCGGGTCTGGAGCTGCCTATATGTACCGGTCACTGCTCAGAGGGCGCGACGAATAATTACCCCCCGCGGCGCCCCGCTTTGGCTTGAACAAACTTTTAGTCGTTGAGAACCAGACAGCGGGCATACGTTGACATATTCGACACCTCTTGGTTGTTTGTTTTTGTGATTGTGCGACTGTTTTTGAAAGGTGTCTCGTGCTCGAAAACTGTCCTGGTGAATAGTTTTCCCATGTCTCAAGTGCTTCGTTGCGGTTTACTACAATTATGGGGCTGGACTACTCGTGAGAAGGGAGAGAGATTGTACGTTACCGGGGAAGCGTAGGCCGTGAAAGAAGTTGACGGAACAGACATCGTTGAGAAGTGCTGAGACATCGTTGAGAAGAAGCGTGTCTACGGCGGTTCTCTCCAGGTAAGTACCACGTTTTTTGTGTATCACGGCCTAATGAAGATACTCCAGCGTATACAACGGTGCTCCATGACAGGGGCGGGTTGTTGTTTTCTCCGTTCGTGCCACAACACTGCAGTTTCTTTTTCTGTGACCCTTCTTCGGCTCTGTTTTTGTTGTCACTGATTAATAACGCATTCTAAACGTTATTAGCGGATGACAAAGTAAACCCATTGCACCAGTGTGAAATCTGCGGGATACAGCGGAGCGGCGGTTTGTCTTTACGAAGATTTTGTTTTTAATTTCGGCTTCTTTCTGTGAGTAATATTGGAGTCGCCTTAGCGTAATTGCGATACAATTTGTTCAGGCTCTTCATAATTCTCCATAAAAGCATTTTTTCCTCCTGCACCACCTCTGGTTAAAAAATAATAACAAAAACTTTCAGAGTTCTCCAAA
>JABSTR010003442.1:0-12724 GCA_013339765.2 Haemaphysalis longicornis | reverse complement strand
AGTTGTTTGGAAAAAATTCACTTTTTAGAGATCCCACCTTTGTATGGCACACCTCTGAGGAGTATGCTCGAAGTGGTCCAGAAATCGAAGTTGTGTTTCTTCGACCAAGTTAATGACAGGTGGGAGAGAGACAGCTTTTCAAGGATTTGTGTTCTCGTGTGCCTTCGAACACCAGTAACAGTCCCCTGTTAGTGGTCTGCTCAGAATGCCGAGTTTTGAATTTGTCTTGACTTTAACCCGCAGACACGGAAACCACATGCCATCCTGTCGTGGGCTAACATAAGATAAGAATTTAGCTGAGAACCGTCATACTTGTAGAGATTCTTGGTAGAGATGCATGGGGTATCCCCATGAAGTGCGCAATGTATCCACGCATTAGGGCTATTGCAACTGCTCACTTGTAGGCCAAGCAGTCTAATGGTACGATTCTTGGAGTCAATGCTTGTGTTTTCCAATTTGGAGTCGGAGACTTGCATTGGATTTGTTGAGCATTTGCCATCAATGCTGAGAAACCCAGTCTTGTTTGGGGAAAGATTCGAGTGAAGTTCAAAAGGGACGTTTCAAGGCTGAAGACTGCAGCTGGCAGTTTGGTTCTCATAAGGTCTTAGTTGCAATTATCCGCTGCTTCAGTCCGTGTGACGATGTCGGCATACAATGCCAAGCGAATGGCTGAGTCCCCTTTCAGTTTGCGGGCAACACTAGTCATAGCTAAGTTGAAGAGGAGTGGACCAAGAATAGACCACTGCGGAACTCCTCTGTCGAGATAGGACGTTGTGGGTGATTCATTTCGAGGATTTAATCGAATCGGCCGATGCTCAATAAAATTGCGAATCATACTTTAGCTAGGGAAAGCCATGGCGAGTTCATGTAGGATGCCCTCTTGGCTGACTTTATCAAATGCTTTCTGAATATCAAGCGCCAGAATGTATTCCGGGAGTTGTTTTCGAGATGTCCGATTTATGACTCTTTGCAGAGAGAGAGAGAACAACTTTATTGTGTGCCCGGTGGGAAAACTCTTTGGAGCAACCAAAGCTAGTCGTGTGTGCTAAGATTAGGCCTGCAGTCGGTTAGGAATGCATGAAACCAACCTGTGAGCTCGAGGTGAAACTGAAGCCGTTTATCAATTATTCGCTCGATGACCTTGCATATGATCGGAGTTAGGGCCATAGGTCACAGATTTTCCTGTCGTTGGGCATGCTTCACGATGGGATGAATGACGGCCGTCTTCAAGTGCACGTGGACTGTCCCGTTTCCCATGATCTGTTTGGACAATACTCAGAAGGGTTTTATGGCCGTGCGTGGGTATATTGCGGAGATCCTGATAAGTGAGTTTATCATGGCTTGATCGGATTTAGATTTGCCTTGTGCGAGCGCAACGTCACGTTCTTCCAGGGTAAAAGGGAACGTCTAGTTCGTCTAGAGGGTGCTGTATGTCGACGTCGGAACGAGAAATATCCTCTCTGTTTGCATGTTATACTCTTGAATTTTCCACTCCTTGCTCGATGAAAAATTCCTGCATGCTGTAGTGGATAGACATGGTTCCGCGCGGGCAACACTTCCTGGCGAGAGTGTGCAACGCTCCTGGGCGCACTTGAAGTGCATGCGGGATTTTCTTGATAGCAGCCGATGTTGCTGTTGTTAAGGCGTTTTTCCCTTACGAGATTGTTAAGATCCGGCATGTCAAGGCAAGGTGTTACGTATAAATAAGTAGGGCGCCACTGCGAATGAGTTACCCCCGAGCGTATGCGAAAAAAAGCGGTTCTCCGGGTGAAGGTTATGTACGGCCTTCTGCTTGGGCGTGCACTAAATAAACGCGCCGCGCACGTGGGTCCGACGAGTGGGCGTCCCGCGAGCCCACTGCCGTCGACCCATATGAGCGCTGCGTCGCTAACCGGTCAGCTGGTGCGTTTAGTCGGCTGCTTGCGCCGGCACATGCAACCCTCTGCTCGGTGCACTGAACTCGACGTGTCTCAGCAGGAGGCGCCGGGCCAATGTTTATGTCTAGCAGGATTTCTTGGACAGCTGCGCGGGCCCACCCCCGTATGCAGCGCACCTTGCACACAGGTCGACCTTGACATACGGCTATTGTGCTAAGCTCGTCGTCACATTAGGCGTGGCCCGCCGGCGGATAAAAGTCAAGCTCCAATTTCACATAGTGCGTTCAGCAGCTGCTAATAAGGCAGGGATTAGGAGGGTGGGAGGGGGTCAGTTATAATTTTCGACCACCTGGAATTCTTTGCCTTGTACGACCATGAGTCGAAAAAGGAGGTTTACTGCATGTGTAATGGCTGTTTTTTAATTAAACGACATCGCGATGAATGGAAACCAGATTTTCAAGCGAATGTCTATTTGTTTCGTTCATATAACAGGCATTTCTATATATATATGAGCACGGACCAACTCGTTGTCGTTTTAGTGCCTACATCTAAAAATTTCGTACGTTGGTGCGTATACATGCCTATGTTAGGCAGTACGGTTCCCGCAACTGCCACATTTAGAGTAGAGTTTTGCTTCCGAAGAAAGTTTAATTGGGGACTTGTAAACAGTGACTCTTTCGAATAACGACACGTAACGCTCACGCATGCAGCTTTATTGTTTTCGTAGTCATAGCGATATGCGCTGGTACTCCCAAGCAAAGGTCAGAAAAGACCGCATGACCACATTAGAGAGCTAACTAGTTGCGTTTCATTGCAGATAGACCAAAAATACTGGGCACTTACGAATGTCTGAAACACGGTGAGGCGACATACTTCGCGTGTCACGTACGTTTCGCTTGCTTCGCTTGCCTCATTGAATTACTATTCCCGTCTATTCCACTTCTAGTCCTTTCAAATATGAACTGATTGCGCTGGGATGGCTGTGTTGTTTAATTGAAACAGTAACCCCTTAGAAAGCTGCCATTTTTTGCGAAGTATACATCTTCAGCTCCATACTCCATTGTGGGAATCACAAAATGAAACCGTTAAAAGCTTTGCAGCAACAAGAAGCGGCGGACGTTGTGTTTGATCCAAGTGATATTGCAATTAATACCGCTGATCATAATCGGATGGGAGAATCACAACTGAATGGGGAAACCACACGAGGCCGTCATCTCGTCCCTCAGTGACGTAATTCCTCCCCTTTCCTCTCGAAGAGAGTAATTACAACTCTCCTCCTGAAGGGGAACAATGCATGCCGCCCGCTCCGTACAGATGTCGACAATGGCCTTCATGCAGAAATTCGATCACTAAGAGGAAGTACGTTGATCTGACCACCACAGACCAGGTTACTCATGATACGACGAGTCACGACGAAAACCAGGGGTATGGGGGAAGCGGACCCGCTTCGCCTTGTTCAGGCCTTCGTCGTGTCTAGGATTACGCACGCCATACCTTACGCCTGCGTTAAAGCCACAGAGCTCGAGCAAATAAACATCCTGATCAGGAAGGCGTACAAGCAAGCCATGGGTCTCCCGGCAAGCACCTCAACCGAACGACTACTCCGACTTGGCATCCACAACTCGGCCGAGGAGTTAATAGAGGCGCACCTGTCTAGCCAAAGATTAAGGTTAGGAGCAACCGAAACGGGGAGGTTCATCCTCTCACGCCTGGCGCTGTCGGCCCCACTCAGCCATCCACCTCTCCTTACTGGAAACGTAACCACACTCTATTAGAAAACACTTCATAGTGGCCCGTCTTACCACGCAATATGCACCCTGTGCATCACGAGGATCGCAGAGAAGCCCGAGCCCGGACAATATTTAGGTTGTACGGAGATGCACCATCTACCGCCTACACAGACGCAGCCTGTTACCCCGGAAGAGCAGCCATGGGAGCCACCGTCGTTTTAAATAAGCAGCACAGGTGCAGCATCTCAATGCCCGGACACAACCCTCTCCAGGCCGAGGAAGCGGGGATAGCACTTGCGCTTAGCCAAAGCGACGCCAAAGTTATAATCTCAGACTCCCAGCAGGCGTGCCGCAACTTTGCCAACGGTCGCTTGCACGTCACAACACTTCGACTAATCAATCAGAGACCACCAACGAGACCAGTCAGGATTGTATGGGCACCAGCTCACAGCGGAATCCCCGGCAACGAGATCGCCAACCTCGTGGCTCGAGATTTGACCCGCCGAGCCAGCGCTGGTGAAGCCGAAGCCGAGCCCGAGCGCATGCAACCTCTTGTCACCTACCAGGAAATCACGCAACACTATAGGCTGTCCCGTAAAACCTACTCTTCACCACACAAATCGCTACCGAGAGATCAGGAAAGGTTACTGCGTGCCCTGCAGGTCAACACCTTCCCGCATCCCACCAGACTACACCTCTTTGACCGGACACACTTTTCTCCACTTTGCCGCTTCTGTGGAGAGCCTGGGACTCTCAGACACATAGCGGCCGGCTGCGATAAGTCTACCCTATAACCCCCTAACATCTACCTTTCCACGGAGCTTTGGAGAGAGCCTTGGCAAGCTCCGGCCTCGAAGATCAGCTGCGCCTGATCGAAAGGGCTGTCGACGCGGCTCGACCTCAAGGCATCCTGGAATGAGGACGCCTCTCTGAAGCATTTTCTGGATTTAATTAAAGTTTATCCTCTCTCTCTCTCTCTGACCCCGGATAATAAGTATATTTTATCAGTAATCGTAAGAACTAAATTGCGTGCGAATGCAACATTAAGGTCAGTGCTTCAAAACACTCCCTCCCACACGCGGTTCCCTTCCTCAAATGAGGAGCCTTGCATGGTCCTTATTCCAACGAACCATTGAAAGAAGACACCTAATTTAAAATAATCATCAGAGTTTCCTTGAGTAAGGATGCCTCGGTGTCGAAGAGCCCTTCGTGAGTGTCTGGTGTCGAGAATGTGCGCCTAATAACGAAAATGTAGATAATTGTGGGAATATAAAAAAAAGCAAGAACACATCTCTAACGCCATACGTGTGTGAGGTACACGGGCTTGTGTGCGCTCTTTTGGTGTTTTATGCATATTAGTCGAATGCCCTGGATGGCTTGGCGGCAAAACGCAGTCTAACGGCGTTCAATAATTTACACTGCAGCGGCAGCGAATCTTCGCTCGATTCTGGCACTTTCCATATTTCTTTCATGCTAATCTTCATGCATGAAGCCCGGAAAGTTATTTTTACGATGTAGGCAGAGGATCGGATATGCTAGTTCTTCCGGAAACATCGACGGTTAATCTCCAAAATTGACGCCGTTTCACTGCTTCAGAAGACAACAGTCCGGTAGAAACTGCGCACCGACTTTGGTATACCGTACCCAGTGTACGGCATCATTAAGCGAAGCAGCTGCGAAATCTATGGGCAAGCTTCAGCGGAGGCGGAAAAGAGTAATGCAAGAGACGTGAGAGGGACCATGACCAGAGGTAAGTTACTGGTAGTATGATAGCGATGCGCATGCCTAGCGGGCCAAATATTGCGAGTGGTGTCCCACCGCTGAAACTGACGGATGAGAACATATTTCGCTTGTTGAAGCTGCCATGCCACACGTTACGGTTCGGGTACGGAACCCGTTCGACAGCTACCGGCCGCTGGAGCCGTTAGTTAATGCGGCTGGCTCAATAAACATAATGGAGATCGGAATTACGTGTCGTAAAATAGACGATGGCCAGTGATTAATTGTATAAGGAGGGATTTCATAGCAGCACGTCACTCAATTGTTGGGTTGGCAGACTAGCGAGGATTCAGGGTTTTGGAAAAGATGTGCGTTATACTGTATGCACGTCCCATCTGTAAGTGTTTACGTATTGATATGCGCTTTTCTTTTTTTGTTGTAGGCGCTCTGCGCTTGCTGGGCACCATTCGCTCTACCTTTTCACTTAACTTTATTTATAGTTTTTTTTACTTGCATTTTATTGCGTGCCATTTTTAATTTGTTTCTCCCTAATTGTTGGGCTTCCCAATTTCTCACATTCACCTCACTGCATTGTAATCATCCCCATCTGGCGTAGCAAGCACTGGAGCTAGCAGAGCTGACTTCTCTATCTCTCTCTCATTTGTGTGGCAGGGAATGTTGTTGTGTTGGCTGTTTTCAGATTATCTTCCTCTTATACTACACTGTTTTCGCCCAAGGAGCCACATGCACTTTACGAGCGACATTGTGCAGAGCCGAAATTATTGTGGTAATGACGGGCACTATTCTCCCATTTTGCTTTGGGGCGTTGTTTAGAGCCAACCAAGCAGGTTTCCGGGACGCGAATTGGTATGCGACACGGATGTGTAAAGAACATTCCTGGCCCTGGCATAAACGGAGGTGTATACTCTCAGGGCCAAATAAAAAATAATTCAGAAAAAAATGTTAAAATAAATCAATGCCTCAATCAAAACCCAAAGAAAGCCAAGGAGGAGCTGTCCATTCTTTTTCGCGTGGAATCGTAAATTTAGAAATGTTTGAAAGAAAGCAAGAAATGAACATGCGCATTTATACATTCAGGTGACCTTTGCGAAAGAAAGAGTTTAATTAAACATCAGAAAAATGGTGACTAAGAAGAACGATGATTACGGTAATGAGATACGTTCGGTTATTTACCGCTATTGCTTTCGCATTCTGTAGGAGGGGGGCGTAGGCGTCCCCTCAAAAGGTGCTGTTTCATGTTTTCGACAGTTTGCGTTAAAATGCTCTTGACTGGTTCTAATTCGCCTAAAACAGTCAGCTTGAGTAAGGTTTACCCTTTTGCAGTGCCTAACATGGCTACCATAAAAATATAAATACTGCCGCGTGTCTGTCGGTTTTCTGCACAGTTGTTTTGAAGCCTGTCCTGGGAAAGTGACTGCAGCATCTGGGAAGCTGTAATATGCTGGGAGTAGGAGTGTGACAGGGGAATGCTAGGAGTCGCTAGCTTATATATTTCAGCAAATATTAAAACATCAGCTTCGTCATAGTGCCAGTCGGAACGTATCCTCAATAAACCTTTAGCAGTACAGAGGCTTTGATTTTCAAGGGGCAAGAAATTTTGCCCTAGATGTATCTATGATACTATAGAAAAAAAAATTAGTGCCCTTCTTCTTTGCGAAGAAGGATGACCTGCAAAGCTGGATGCAGTCCACGGAGTGCACGAAACAAAACACGCTTACCGTAATTTGCGATGCAGCACACTTCCACATCTGAATCAAACTCTGAAAAATCCAAGATTTGTTTTTGAAGATAAACATGAAACTACGTGTGTCCCTCCGGCGTCCTAAGCATCTCACTGTTTGTGTAAAGCCGGGTTCAGAGTGTTGCCGCAACTGTCGCAATAACTTTAAAGAATGACGTCATTTCACGTATCAGCCAACTGAACTGCGTGACATGGCCTTTTTTACGTCCACAGATCGCGATACGGCTTTTGCGTCGGTAGTCTGAACATAGCCTAACACACAAACCCAATCCGCTCTACCACTAAGGACTCCGGACAGGTCCCATTGGGCAGTTTAAAGTTAAACCTCGCACCAGCGCAACAGACATGCCATCCATCAGTACGGGCATGAAACCTATAGCTGTGCATTTACGGCCTGGCAGCTCCCTCCCACTATTGTCCACTACAAACCTGCGCACGCATAAACCGGTAATCGGTCATGTGCGCGTGCTTAGAAGTGACAGACGCTGTCGAAAATATCCCCTGAACGCCCGCTGAAGAAGTGATATTGGCTCACGCCGGCGGTCCAAGCAGGCAAGTTGCTGTTCATCCGGGAGGGATTCGCCGCTACTCGCCGAGCTAAACTTGAGGCGGTAACGGCGGCGCCAGCAGCTTTCCGTTGTTTTTGCGCCCATTCACGCTTGTGTTAGGGCCAACGCTTCAATTTCAATTCTTGCTCTTTTTCCTCCAGACGAACGGCATGCATCCGTCCCATAACGATTTAAAGGGACTCTGCAACACTTACCATCGACTACTAGCAATGTATTTTGGGATAAAGTCTATTGTCCCAGAAATCTCCTCCCGCAAGAATTATAAAAATCCGTTCAGTATCACCGAAACTACGCGCGATGAGAAATCGCGCATAATCGTCCCTCTCAAGTCAACCGCGGATACGCGACGAAAGCCGCGCGCTCTCTCCCGGAGAGGGAGCGGCTCGCGGCGAGAGAGAGAGAATAACGCGGCGTTGTCTTCGGCAGGGTTCGATATATCACAGTGCGGGGAGTTTTCTCATTTTCTCCGCAAATTTCCTGTCTGGTGCCACAAACAAGCAGGCATGGGTGCATGCTCGCAAGCAAGCGCTCGGGCTGGTAGGGTGGTTTTTGGAGCAATAAATGTTTGTTGTCGAGTGGTCCCGTTGAAAGGGAAGTATTGAGCTCATCACTCAAACTCCGCGTGCACTCAAAGCGCAAAAGAAAACGGCAAAACTGTGCTTACAGGTTCAGGAGATAGAAGAGGTTCGTACACAGCGCTGACGACGGCGGAGACGGGAGAAATTAAGCCGCGAAGTTGGCCAGTGACAGGCGATCAGACAGCCATGGCCTCCATGACGTCGTTTAGGCCATGCCAGGGGTGCATAATGAGGAGAATTGAAGAGAGCGCGGTTGGTTTCCGCCCTTTCACAGCGATTTGCGCGGTCACCACTTCACGTGCACGTGTAATATTTGTCTCAGGTATCCCTGGCAGTGTAATCCAAACGTCGCTTGCACTGCTCAAAGAGTGTTGCAGGGTCCCTTTTAAAACCTGGAAGCCCTTGAGCTCTATTCTCGCGTACAAACATGTGACTGTTCGTTTTCCTTCCCCCTCGAATGCATCTTACTGTGTGTGTGAGATGTCTGTGTCAATACATCAACCCACAACCGAAACACTCGATTAAGGAGGACAGCCGACTAACCGCATAGAGCCATGTAATTTCGACATCTAAATCTCCCACCAGCACAACCGGCTTTTCATCGGTAGTGGCATGAAGCTAGGACACCGGCGAAAATGTCGCTCGGAAAGCCTTTGCAAGCTGAAAATGAAATATGGGCTCAAGCCGGCGTTCCAAATGGGGAAGATTCTCTTCTACCGGGAGGGATTCACAGCTACTTGGCGAAGTGGAATTTGAGCGGAAACGGCGACGGCGGGTTCAGTCGTTTTAGGGGGCAGCCCTTTGCGCACGCCACTGTACGTTAGCTGATCACGCGAACAGGTCCTGAGACGCAGTAGAAATGCGCCGTGACCGAGAAGACTGCAGCGCGCGCTGCACACAAATTCATATTAGGGAGTGCAGTTATCGTCAGTGCATTTTTACACCCATTCGTGCTTCTGTTTGTTTTTTCGCAATCATCTGATAACCGCATTACCGCCGGTAGCTGCTGCGCGCCGACTGCGCAACTTGCAATGGGGCATCGGTGGAGGCGAGGGGAAAATAGTTTGTGAAAGAGGTGTCAGCAGTGGTAAGGAGTCCCGGAGCGGCGCCGAGTAAATCGGTGACACAGGAATGAAAACTGGGAGGGTTAGACATATACTGCTTTGCAGTAAAAAGGAAGGTCCACCAGCAGGCGTAAATTGTCTCGCCTTGGGGCGGACTCCGGAACGCCTGCTGGTGTAGGGGAGGAAGGATAGGGAGGAAAAAGTAGGTAACACATAGACAAGATTAAGGAGGAACATATATACAACGTATAGGTGAAAAAAAACGTGGAGTTAAAGAATAGAGCAAAGACAAATACATATAAACACTAGACATACAAAAAAACAAAGTTCAGGACACAATGGTGTAGCAGAGAAGACACCTGCACACATACACACCACACACACACAACACATACACCACAGGAAACTACACCAGCAGCAGCCCTCCACTGCAACATGGGCCGTTACATGATGTTGTAGTGGAGTGCGCTGTGGAACCCCGAGGCACCCAGGTATGCTCCCAGGGCCTCGAGCAACTTTGTCCCGCTCCCTGGCACTGCCTGGGGGCCAAAGCAGTTCCTCGAGCGGCCGCACTCCTCGTAGCACGGCCAGAAGCTCCGCCCGCCCTGCCGCAAACTTGGGGCACTCGCACAGTACGTGCGGCAGGGACTGCACGGGCGCTCGGCAGTGAGTGTAGGCGGGGCTGGCCACCCTGCCCCAGCCAGTGTTTCCACTCTGCCGTCCAGGCGTCCCCCACGCGGAGGCGCAGGACGGCCGAGCGCAGTCGACGACGCAGGCGTGATGCCCGCACAGGCGGCAGACCCCCTCCGACACGCAGCCGGCGGGTCTGATGCCTGGTGCGGAGGTGTCCTTGGATGAGCAGGACGGGCGTCGTCCGCTGCCAACCCCGGCCACCATGTCCGAGGAAGGCAGCGCGTGTTCCCCGGCGGCCAGGGCGTCCGCCCGCTCGTTGCCACCCAGCCGATGTGGGCGGGGACCTATTGCAGGCACAGCATCCTAGACGTCCCATAATGATATTCACGTATTTTGGTTCGATTCTGGTTTTTTTCCATTGACGTTAGATAATGAAATTGAGGAAAGTTTGAAAAATGACGGAAATGAACAGGGTTATCACATGGCGACAACTCATGCCCAGGTGGCAGCACTGATGCCTTCATGCGGAATGTTAGTGTGCCGCGACACGATGACGAGAGTAGCGAGCATGCATGTGCCCGTAAGCCTGCAATGCTTTGACGTCTCAGATGAAGTCAACTTGTATCCTCAACGAAGGAGGAGAAGTAGGCAGGAATATCACGAATAAACATTGTCACGAGGACATAGCGGTGGGCAGTACCCCACTGCGTCATTCAAGGACCAGCGAGGACGACGAAGAAGAAGGTGCAGGCGTACCCTGCACTTGCTATCTGATCGCCCCCTTGTAAATAATGTAAATAGGTTGTTCGCCTTCTTCATGCTTCGTCTCATATGCTCGGCCGCCACGTTACAATATGTTAATATGATGTAAAAATTCTCGGTATAAGTCAAATGCAGAAACAATGGTGCAAGCAATGATGTTTGCTTTGTGAATATAAGGGATGAGCTATAGTCTAGTCTGCCGGCTAGTTACGTTAAAGGAAACGACGGTTCTCGAGTGTTTTGCCTAGATCATCGGTGTCTGAACGCAAAGTTACTTAGGATACTTCATTCCGCTTGCGTGCTTTTAATGCGAAATGATTATGGCGATGAGAACTGCTGAATTGTCCGTGACCCCTGACTGCAGCTGTCACGTCAATTCACTAGCAAATTTATTTTAGTTGGGTGGGTGGGTATTGATGAAACGGCTGTGGGAATCTGACGCTGCTGTCATATATATCCTCACTGACAAATACCATTGAGCGTATATGTGACTTGACTGAGGGCCGCTAGGAATTCCGTACTGGGACACTACGAATCAACTGCCGTAGCTTTATGGAACCAGCTTGAGCACATTTCGAAAAGCTGAAACCTTATATACTGTTATCAAACTTGAAAATCTCTTCGGCACAGAAAATGCAGCGAATCATATTTATTTCACCCACTAAAAAAATTAGAAACCGCATGCAGCAGCATGCTTAAGCTGACAAGCGACAGCTGCGGGCGTGCGCCCGCATTCCCCCAGGTTGCAGCCGAGCAGGGAGCAAGAGATCGTTCAATAAAAGTAAGCAGCTGCGTGAACGGGAGGCACGTGTGGTCTTCGGAAGCAGTGCACGATGTGGTGCAGTCGATTAGAGTGGTGAAGCATCCCGTCCTTTTCAGCAGCCAGGGCTCGCAGGTGGGCGGCTGCGGCAAGTTGGAGGTGCGCTCGCTGATCTGCTGAAATGTCGCCCTCGTCCTCCGTGCACGTCCGAATCACGCATCCTGTATGACAAAAAGTATATCAGAAACTTGGGCGCAAATATATAAACCGTAGATTGCCTGTATGACGCAAAAAAAAGTGTCCCAGAAACTCGGTCGAAAATTATTGAAACGTACAGTTCACGATTTGAACGTGCCCAGGTTCATTGTTTGGAAGTCACTTCGCAACACACAAAAAGATATTGTTACGTGGCGGCAGGACACAGATGAGACGAACGATGGGATGGGGTTAAGCGATCTATTTACAGAATGGCGTAGCGGCCATGACACCGAGCTCGCGCAAGATGCGCACCAGAACGTCGTCGTCGTCGTAATCATTCTTCAGTCAAGGGGCTGTGAGGCATTGCCCACCTTAGCCCCGTAACAATATGATAACGCGCAGCTAAGGTATAAGGCGTTACATTCAAAGCATACTGGTAGTAGCGGTGCATGTTCGATAGCTATGGTCGCCGACACCTGGACACGCGTTAATTTTTTTACGGCAGGATTCCGCAGTGCAGAAGTGAGGGGGGTGTAGCACGTTTCCCCATGTCGCATTTCCCCCGTCGCAGTTTTCCCGCCCCGCTCCCCCCCGTGTCTCAAAATCCCACTAGCCCCGTGCGACGAGGGCGGGGTGAGTTGAGTGGCGGGTTCAGCTTACCTCGACGCGTCCGAGTTTATATGAACCCCGTCCAAAGAATCGAGGTGAGGGGAGCGGCGGGGTTCACGGAAAAGGGGCTACCGTATTTTCACGATTCTAACGCGCACCCTCTCTTGCTAAAGGTAGCTTAATATTTGTGTGCGCGTTACAATCGGGCTCAAAACCGAAATAGGCTTTAAAGCGACCAGCAGCATTGCCATGCGCACAACGAAGTACCCGCAAAATCCAACTCAATCCAATAAAAACAATCCGTCAACACCACGTTAGTGAATTTCGGCGCACTGATTCCTCAATGGCATGCCGCATACTCAGGTCAGCTTTTGGCCATTTTTTTGTGCTTCTGCTTAGCCCCTAACTCTTAGAATTATGAAGATCAAGGCACTTGAAATCGAAAGCAACTACAGTGTTCCCC
>JABSTR010003441.1:0-72138 GCA_013339765.2 Haemaphysalis longicornis | reverse complement strand
CCCTCAATCCAACCCACCCCTTGCATCTCAGTCAGTCTTTTTGATCGCCAAGTATCTTGAAGCCATAGTAGGAAAATCGTATAAATGCAAAAAACAAAGGTCTGGTGAACTCTTAATTGAAATAAATGACAAGCAGCAGTCTGCAAAGCTTCTAGCTCAGACTAGACTGGCTGATCTGGACATCAGGGTCACACCCATCGGAGCCTCAACAGCTCGCAGGGTGTGATATCGAGACAGATCTCCTGAACGAAACCGATGCGGATCTCCTTGCCGGCTTGAAGGATCAGGGCGGGAGTCACTGCCGTGAGACGCATCACCATCCGCAGAGACGACAAGGAGATTCCCACCAAACACATTATCTTGACTTTTGACCGCGCAATTCTTCCACAATACATAAATGCAGGTTTTATCCGTTGCTCCATCCGTCCGTACATCCGAACCCGCGGCGCTGTTTTAAGTGCCAGCGGTTCGGGCATGGTACGAACTCTTGCCGTGGCCGAACGACGTGTGCAAAGTGCGCGGCGCACGATCATCCGAGCGAGAACTGCTCAGCCGAAACTCTCACTTGTGTAAACTGCGGGGGGCCGCATGCGGCATACTCCCGCAAGTGCGAAAAATTTCAACTAGAAAAGAAAATCATCAACATCAAAGTCACTGAAAACATCACCTTCCCAGAGGCGCGAAAGAGGTTCGCCTCTCTCCCCTTGGGGAGGTACGCCGACGCAGATCGCCGGGTGGCGGATCGGTGTCCGGTTGCCAGAGGGACCCAGTTCAGCGAGTCTGACCTGGTCCCTCGCCCGCCCCCCCCTGGGTTGCCTCAGGCAGCCCAACCCGCCACCACGCCGCTTGCTGACGCAGCAGCGGTTGTGGTGCCACCCTCTTCCATCGGGACCGGTGCCGCTCCCGCCTCTGTCTCCCCGTCCTCCAGTGCGTTGGAGGGTACCGAGGGGATGGACACCACGGGCCCCGCACCGGTTCCCACCGCCACCGCACCGCCTGTGCCACCTCTGGCGCCCCGACGCCCTCGGCGGTGGCGGCTCAAACGAAGGGCTCCCGAGGGGGGGCCAAGTCCAGGGGGCCCGGTCCGTCGGGCACCCCTCGGACATCCGACGACGAGATGGATGTCGGGCCGTTCCTGCCTGCAACGCAGCGCAAGGAACGCGTCCCGACGCCAAAGCCTCCCGACAAGCCAAAAAAGGCGAGAGTCACAGCCCCGAAAGACGACACATAAACACACACACACTCCAGTAGCTCTCACACTAAATAATGGGAAGAGAAAACATAATTCAATGGAACTGTAGAGGCCTTCTTAAAAATCTTGACGATGTATACGAAATACTGCATGCTAATCAGCCAAGTGTGATGTGTCTTCAGGAGACGCATTTGAATTCCAAGCACACAAATTTCTTAAATAGGTACATGGTCTTCAGAAAGGACAGGGATGGCTGCACACACTCTTCGGGCGGTGTAGCCATAATAGCCCGGAAATCCCTAGCATGCCACCCTGTCGCTCTCAACACCGTCCTTGAGGCTGTAGCAATACGCACAATAATTTTTAATAGGTTGATAACGGTATGCTCCATATACATTCCTACCCGCCGCGGTGGCTCAGTGGCTAAGGCGTTGCGCTGCTGAGCACAAGGTCGCGGGTTCGATTCCCGGCCGCGGCGGCCGCTTTTCTGATGGAGGCGAAAAGCAAAACGCCCGTGTGTACGAGATTTCGGCGCACGATAAAGATCCCCAGGTGGTCAAAATAATCCGGAGCCCTCACTACGGCGCGCCTCATCGCCTGCGTTGCGTCGGCGCGTTAAACCCTACAATCAATCAATCAATCAACCATATACATTCCTCCTGATGTCACACTTTTGAGCTCTGACTTCGAGGCGCTGGTCGACCAGCTGCCCGAACCATACATCCTAACAGGCGACCTTAATGCACACAACTCTCTTTGGGGCTCCTCCAGAACGGATGCCCGAGGTCGCCTGTATAGAGAAGTTTCTTACATCCTCCGGAGCATGCCTTTTCAACAAAAACAGCCTACATACCATAACTTAGGACACAATACATACTCTCATCTTGACTTGGCTATTGGTTCCGCAGTTCTCTTTCCATGTCTTGAGTGGGGTGTGGGCACGGACCCATATGGTAGTGACCATTTCCCCACTTCATTAACGTATATAGGTATAGGCCCGAGCAGTCCATCTTCCCATAACAGGTTTAATGAATCCAAAGCAAACTGGAGTACATTCACAGAAACATCTAAACTACACCACACAACCATAAAACACCTACACGTGGAGGAAGTCGCCCAACTCGTCACGGCGCACATCCTCGACGCCGCCGAAAAGTCCATTCCCCAGGCCTCCAGTGGTCCCGCAGCCCAAGGAGGCCCTGGTGGAACGAGGACTGCAGGCGGGCGCGAGAGGCCCAGAACAAGGCGTGGGGTGTCCTTCGCCGGTACCCCACGTCAGATAACCTCATTTCTTTTAAACGGGCAAAGGCTTTAGGGAAGCGAGTGCGTCGTGAGGCGAAAAGGGAGAGTTGGCACACCTTCCTCACCTCCATCAACTCATACACTGATACACAAAGTCTGGACACGAATACGCAAGCTGAAAGGACAACAAAAAAACAGCCTGCCCCTGGTTAGCACAACAGGGGACACACTCGAAGACCAGGCCAACACACTTGCACAACACTTCGAACACGTGTCCAGCTCATCACACTACACAAACACTTTCATGAAGCACAAAACGTCTGCGGAAAAGAAGTCCCTGCGTGATAGCAAGAAGTCGCACACTTCTTACAATTCTCCTTTTTCAATTCATGAGCTGAAGGTTGCTCTGAGCACATGTAAGCCTTCAGCTCCAGGTGCAGACAAAATCACATACACCATGATACAACACCTACACCCCAGACACTCTTGAAACACTCCTACATCTATACAACAACATATGGCTTTCGGGGCACATTCCTCGCTCTTGGCGGGAGGCCATAGTAGTGGCTTTCCTGAAGGAAGGAAAGGACCCTTCCTCTCCTGCTAGCTATCGGCCCATCGCCCTTACAAGCTGCCTGTGCAAGCTCTTCGAGAAGATGATAAACAGGAGACTTGTGTACTTCCTTGAGTACAACGGTCTTCTCGAGGGCTGCCAGGCAGGCTTCAGGGCGGGGCGATCTACAAATGACCAACTTGTCGCCCTTGAATCATACATAAAGGACGCTTTCATTCACAAACAGTTTTGCACAACGGTATTTTTTGACCTTGAGAAGGCCTATGACACCGCTTGGCGTTACGGGATCCTAGTGACCTAAAGTCTTTCGGTGTTTCGGGCCATATGCTCAACACCCTTGCTAGTTATTTGTCCGAAAGAACGTTTCGCGTGAGAGTAGGTAGCGCACTCTCAAGAGTTCATGTGCAAGAAAACGGCGTTCCGCAAGGTGGAGTGCTAAGCTGCACTCTGTTCATAGTTAAAATGAACTCCCTTGGGAAGGCATTGCCACCTACAATTTCTTATTCAATGTATGTAGACGACATCCAGTATCTTTTAAATCATGTAATATGTCCATCTGTGAGCGTCAAGTCCAGCTCGGTGTCAAAAAACTTGCCAGCTGGGCAGACAAGAACGGTTTTAAACTTAACCCAGAAAAAAGCACCTATGTTGTCTTTTCCAGGAGGCGTGGGATCCATCTGGACCCAGACATTATCCTTAATGGCGTATCGATTCCTGTGAGGAAGGAACACAAGTTTTTAGGTGTGGTGTTGGATGAAAGGCTTACGTTCATCCCTCACATTAAACAATTGAAACATAAATGTCTAAAGGCTCTCAACATTCTTAAAATCTTGTCCCACCAGTCGTATGGAACGGATAAGCAACTCCTGTTACGTATTTTCACAAGTCTAGTGGGGTCTAGATTGGACTATGGGAGTGTTGTGTATGGGTCAGCCACTAAAACAGCACTTAAAATGCTCGACCCAGTGCTTCACTTGGGGCTTCGCCTCTCTTGTGGCGCATTCCGTACGAGCCCTGTACAGAGTCTTTACGCAGAGTGTGACAAATGGTGCTTATCACACCAGCGAACCTATGTTGACTTGTTATATGCCTCTAAAATTTCATCAATGGACAACCATCCTTTTAAACCGGTTTTTAATGATACATCCACATCAAAACTCTTTTTAAATCGCCCGTCTATTCCTGTTCCCTTCTCGCTCAGAGTAAGGGACGAGGTCACTATTCATGAGGTCTCCTTTGTAGACACATTCAAGTCATCTATCACTGATCTTGTAGCACCATGGCATCTTCGTCCTGTTGCATGTGACTTGTCTTTCTTAAAATACAATAAGAACAGGACACCAAAAGTGGGATTCTGCAGCATTTCATGTATGTGCAGGATAAATACAAGGCTGCAGAGTTTTTCAGCGATGCATCGAAAACGTTCACTGCAGTGTCTTGTGCGGCGCATGGGCCGAATTTTGAAGCATATAGAACCATGAATGTAAAGACAAGTATTTTTACGGCAGAAGCATATGGCATTTTTCTTGTTGTAAGTCACATAGTTGAACATCATATTCCTAAATCCATCATCTATACAGATTCGCTGAGTGTCGTCCGTACATTGTCATCCGGAGAGTCCTCGAAAAACCATGTAGTTAACCTTGTCTTGAAATCAATTGTGCTGGCATATTCTTCAAACCTTGAGGTGACTGTGTGTTGGGTGCCAGGCCACTCTGGCATCGGCGGAAATGAACTGGCGGATGAAATGGCCGCCAATGCTGCACTCCGAAACACAGTAGACATAACAACACTACCTTACACAGACCTCAAGCCACACATAAGACAACACTTGCGCAGAACATGGCAAACACACTGGAATGAACCGACAGACAACAAACTACATGTAATAAAGCCACACTTGGGACGGTAACATCTGACTCGCACAACAGACACACGGAAGTCGCCTTGGGTAGGCTGCGGATAGGGCACACCCATGCAACGCACTCGTATCTGCTGACGGGATCTCCTAGACCCCAGTGCGGCAGGTGCGGAGAGGCCCTATCCGTAGTGCACATACTAATCACATGCAAGGCACTTCACACAACACGACACAAACACTTCAGAGAACTCTACAGACAACATATTCCCCTACATCCATCGTTTTTTCTAGGTGACGAAGCCATTGTTTCCGTGAAACGATGTTTGAGTATTTGTCAGAAGTCAAGTTTTTAAACCTCATTTCCTATCACGCATCATGAAATCTGGCCCTTTACACCAGCCATCCTCACTGTCTTTTATTGATTTTACTTTTGTTCTTGCTTATTGATTTCAGTGTCTAAGTTCTCACCTCTCATATTTAACCACTGTTTTGGCGCTCTTTGCCCTAGTTGGCCTTGCGCCATTAACATCCAACCATCATCATCATCCCTCTTAGACACATTCAAATCATCTCACACTGATCTTGTAGCACCATGGCATCTTCGTCCTGTGGCATGTGACTTGTCTTTCGTACAATACAATAAGACCAGGACACCAAGAAGTGGGATTTTGCAGCATTTCTTGCATCTGCAGAATAAATACAGGGCTGCAGAGTTTTTCAGCGATGCATCTAAAACGTCCACTGCGGTGTCTTGTGCTGCGCATGGGCCCAATTTTGAAGCTTGTAGAACAATGAATGTTAATACAAGTATTTTTACGGCGGCAGAAGCATATGGCATATTTCTGGTTGTAAGTCACATAGTTGAACATCATATTCCTACATCCGTCATTTATACAGATTCGTTGAGCGTCGTCCGTGCATTATCATCCGGAAAGTCATCAAAAAACCATGTGATTAATCTTGTCTTCAAAACGATTATGGTAGCTTATTCTTCAAACCTTGGGGTGACTGTGTGTTGGGTGCCAGGCCACTCTGGCATTGGCGGTAATGAAGTGGCGGATGAAATGGCCGCCAATGCTGCACTCCGAAACACAGTCGACATGGCAACACTACCTTACACAGACCTCAAGCCACACATTAGACAACAACTGCGTAAAATTTGGCAAGCAGACTGGAGCGGACAGACAGACAACAAACAACACGTAATAAAACCACACTTGGGACAATACACTACTGACTCACACAACAGGCACATTGAAGTTACCTTAGCTAGGTTACGGATAGGCCATACGCATGTAACGCACTCGCACCTGCTCACGGGATCTCCAAGACCCCTGTGTAGCAGGTGTGGGGAGGGCCTATCCGTAGTCCACATACTCATACAATGCAAGGCACTTGACACAGCACGACACAAACACTTCAGAGAACTCTACAGACAACATATTCCCCTACACCCATCGCTGTTTCTAGGTGACGATGCTATGGTTTCTGTGAAACGAGTTTTGAAATATTTGTCAGATGTTAAGTTTTTATACCTCATTTCCTATCATGCGTAATCACATCTGGCCCTATACACCAGCCATCACCATTATCTTTATTGATCTTACTATGTACAGTTTACACATTTTATACCTACCTTTTGTGGTAATCACTTGTTTTCATTAAATAACTTCTCTGGCGCTCTTTGCCCTCGTCGGCCTTGCGCCATTAAACACCAACCATCATCATCATCTTCTAGACCCCAGTGCAGCAGGTGTGGAGAGGCCCTATCTGTAGTGCACATACTAATCACATGCAAGGCACTTCACACAACACGACACAAACACTTCAGGGAACTCTACAGACAACATATTCCCCTACATCCATCGTTTTTTCTAGGTGACGAAGCCATTGTTTCCGTGAAACGTGTGTTTGAGTATTTGTCAGAAGTCAAGTTTTTAAACCTCATTTCCTATCACGCATCATGAAATCTGGCCCTTATACACCAGCCATGCTCATTGTCGTTTTGTGATTTTACTTTTGTTTTTGCTGATTTTGCTTAGCGTTTAAGGTATCACCTCTCATATACGACTATTGTTTTGGCGCTCTTTGCCCCAGTTGGCCTTGCGCCATAAACATCAAACCATCATCATCATCTTTACCATAGGGAAATCAACCAAAATGTTTTGTGATGTTTCTTTTAACTGAGCATCTATTTCAACAGTGCCTCGTGTACTGAGGTTTTAGAGGGGCACCCACGCAACTATCCAAGAACACAACACAAGTATAAATGCAAGACGCGCTTGCACATCAAGGTAAAAAACAGCGACTGGAAAACTATCAACCTCTGGTGAAGGCAAAGCGCAAATACACTTTTGTATCGATGTTTCAGCAAACTAGAAATCCTCATGTAGTCGAAATCGATCCGTGGCCCTCCACAACGGCACGCTTTGTAGCCTAGTTGTAGATTCAGCTTGTAAAAGCATTAAACTTGGATTTTTCTTTTTAAGCTATGCACATTCACAAGCGCTCCACAGAGCCGAAATCAGGACTACCATTTGGCTAAGTGTGGCAGCTTGCAATGTATGCAAAAACACACATAAAGGAATCAGTGCATGTTAGTTATAACAGCGTGACAAAGAAAACACAACCCTAGGAAAAGTGATAACACACAGACTTTTCTTGTGTATTAAAATCAATGCGACAATATCCCATAGCACCATGCGTGTACAAAGGGTACGTACAGCGCAGTGGTTTGTCTTGTCCGAAATGACTAGAACTGGTAGAAAACAGACTTTTCTTGTGCAAGATACTAAACATGACAATCTCTCCTAGCACCTTGCGTGTACAAAGGATACGTACAGCGCAGTGGTTTGTCTTGTCCGAATTGACTAGAACTGATGGAAAACATATGCTTGTGTAAGGCGCTAAACTCGACAATCTCTCCTAGCACCAGGCGTGTACAAAGGGTACGTACAGCGCAGTGGTTTGTCTTGTCCGAAATGACTAGAACTAATGGAAAACAGATTTTTCTTGTGTAAGAAACTAAACACGACAATCTCTCCTAGCACCATGCGTGTACAAAGGATGCGTACAACGCTGCAGTTTGCTATGTGTACGATGCCGTGTACGATACTGCGTGCGTACAGCGGGGTAGTTGGAGTGGAACTTACAAACTAAGAGCTATATCGTCCCTCAGGTCTCCCGCACAGGGCTCATGGTTGCTGTCATCGTCAGGAAGAGGAACATCCAGCCCTGCTCTGGGCCGCTCGGTGTTGTCATCGACGCTGGTGCGTATGACAGGTTGTGCAGCACGCAGCGCCCAATGATGATAAGGACGGCTTGCTTGATGGACAGTGCGTTGACGTAGAACAGCCTCCGGAAACGATTCTTCAGGAGACCAAAGGCACCCTCAATGGTGACCCTTTTCTGGCTGTGCAGCCTGTTGAAGTCCTCTTCGTGCTGTGCGAGCCCCCTTGTACTTTGGTACGGGGGAAGGAGCCAGGGCAGCAGAGGGTATGCTGAATCACCAAGGAGGTAGCCACCTGCGTTACAAATGTGCAAGCACATCACGCATTAAACTGCAGTATATGTATAAGCATTTCTGGAAGCCGTATGCCAAAACAGAACGAAGCAGTGTAATGCCCCTCATCAATGTTGCGCGCAAGAAAAGCCTTCTTAACACCCAACTGAGTTAATTATTCTGCATACATGGCTCCTGTACCCATGTTCAAAAAGAAAAAAAAATGCTGTTATGCTATTTTTACAGCGAACTTTACACTGTATGTGCAACACACTGTTAAATATTGTCAATCTCTGCTTTCGAGTTGTTATTCAGGGAACGATGAAGCTAGGAGGACGGTGAGCAAGCAGCTGGAAACAAACATTAAACCTAGCACCAACTTTAACACGTCAGCGCATGTCTTGTGCAAAAGTAATTTAGCGTGCGAAAGCACTGCCACAGTCCTGAGGAGGATTACACACACACAAACACTAACCAGTGCGATAGTCGAGTTTTAACGAGACCTACGTTTGGCGCATACTTGAGATATATGTTTATTTTATTGTTTTGTACTCAGATAAAAAGGTTGATATTACCCTTATGATATTTATAGTTTATCGAACGGTTAGATAAACTCTAGCCTCCTTAGCCCCTCCTTGTAAGGAAGGCTTAGAGAGCTAGCGCCCAGGGGCTCATTCAGTGTGAGACTGCGTAAACCAAAGATAACGGAGCTTTGAGCGACATGAATGCATAATTATTAACCATGCAAGAAAACCAAAATAAGCCGGAGACGCGTGACCTCAGCGTTGCGATAAAATAAAAACACAGACATGGCATTTCGTTTAGCCCTACCAACATACCTTTGTTTAGCCTAAGGCTACCCAAAAAAACAGATGTCAATGTAGTCAATTTACAAAGGGGGCTTGTGTTTACAGCAGCTCATGCTTCCGTTAAATTTTCCCATGTTTCCTCCGTGAAAATGGGAAGCGCATTCCTTGCAAGAAATCATACTTTCCAGCTTAACTTCTGTCTACATTTACAGATTCTAGCTGGCATCTACAGCTTGAAACTAGAAATATTCTTAGTCTCGCTAGAGACGATTGTTTCCAGTTTGCAGAGTTTTTTTCGTACAGCTGGACTGACAAATGCTCACTGGAAGTAATAGCTGCCAGCCGGAACGAAATCTCAATCCAGGTAAAAATGAGCTGGAAACTGAATTTTAAATATAGAATTTAATTCTGCCTATTTCTGGTTCAATAATAAAAAATATGAGTTTCTTCTCGGTTGCCATGCACATAGACGTTCCCCACTTGAGCTGTTCCCCATTTTTCGCCTTCCGGAAGATAGGATGCATACTGTCATCTGCTTGGTGTGCGTTCATTTTTTCGAAAACCTTCGTCACATATGTACGGAAACGTATGCACGCACGCACGTGCGTACGCAACTTAGTGGTCTTGCTTTCTACCCTGTCTTCAATTCAACAGAGCAATATCTACCGCTCACATTCATACATGGCAGCAGCATCCTCATAAAAGGAACTTTCAGGACCCGGGCATCATGCGCATATCCGGGATAGCCGGCGAACACGTCGATGAACTCCTTTCGTTCGTTACAACACCTTGCAGAAGGATCGAGTGGCATTTCTTGCGGTTGTAGTAGGAGTGTTCGGACACCGCTGGCTTCGGTATTTCGATGTGACAGCCATCGATGCAGCCGATGACGTTCGGCAACCCCTGCTTCCAGCTTTTCGTCTTTGCCATGGTCCAGAAAGCCTGAAAGCTGCGCTCGGTCTCTGTCGGCCAGCGGATAACTTCCTCTGAAATGCTGAAGAGGAAGTCCAACAGGCGGTTGAGGCTGTTCTGTACGGACGACTCGGCCACATCAAACTTGTCGGCGATATGGTTCCCCTAGTGAAAATGTTCAACTGGGAATCCAACTTGTCCTTACTGGTCCCAGTTAAACTGGGTTATAAAACAATTCCCAGTTGCGACCAATTGAAACTGGCCCCAGTTGCAGTGAATCCCAGTTAGAACCAGTTGCATCTGGTCCCAGTTGCAGTGAGTCCCAGTTGGGCCAGTTGAAACTGGTCCAATGGCCGCAACTGGTCCCAACTGGGACCAGTTGCGGCCATTCTCACTTATCGCACTTGCAGCTGATCTCTGGCACTCCCTGTTCCACAGTCATCTGCAGCGTGACGTTTCTCCCAACTGCACTTGTCTGCGCAACCAGGTAGCACCAACAAATGGCACAAGGCAGCAGAGCTTCTTTGGTGTCATTTATTAAAACTGCATCAATATATTTCCTCATTGCTTCCTTGGCTCACAACGATTTTTCACTCTGCTTCGATGATGTCCCCGTATCAGGAGGCGAGGGAGAGGTGGAAGAATGGTTGCACTTGCTTTCAGCATCCGCCCCCTAGGCTCCGGTCCCTGAAAATGTGTAATTTGGTAATTTGGATATGCAGCATGACAACCAGTAATTCCTGTGACAAAATTACAATGGAAGGTGACCAAAGAAGTGGAGGCGCTTTAACAATGCCATGAACATTTTTAGTCTTCAGTGCTACCTCTCTGCAATGCACCTCCCAAGCACACAGTTTCATTACTGTAATTGTGTGTGTGTGTGCACACACACACACGCACACACACACAGTGCGCCTCGGTTTTCACAGCGGAGTCTTATGCAATTGTTGTGGCTGTGGAAAGAATAAGGAAGGAAAGCATTCCGAAAAGTGTTATCTACACAGACTCGCTCAGCGCGATCACAGCCCTACATTACAAAAATGCAGCTCAACCCATAATAGGAGACATAATACACAATTTAGTGACAGCAAAAACACAGGGACAGGAAATTAAGTTGTGCTGGGTTCCTAGCCATGTTGGGATCAACGGTAATGAGAGAGCCGATGCATGTGCTGCACAGGCTGGTAGTAAAACAGTAACACAAGTACATAATCCTCATAGCGACTGTATGAAATTTATACGGAGTAAACTCAGAGAAACATGGCAGTCTTCATGGGATAACGAAACAAACAACAGTTGAACCCACTATAGCAGAGTGGGAATCAAGCAAACATGAGGAACGCTACACAGAAGTCATTTTATGTCGTCTCCGCATCGGACATACACACCTGACACATAACTTCCTTCTAATGAAAGAAGATAAACCGAGATGTGAGGAATGCGACCAAGAGCTAACAGTAAACCACATATTACACTCATGTACGAAATTTGAGGTCCTGATAAAAAGAATTTTAGGCTGTTCTACGACGAACACATTCCATTTCACCCCAGTCTACTTTTAGGAGAAAACGCACTTGTTAAAATTTCCTCCGTTTTTAGGTTTATCAAAGAAGCAGGGATTCTAAGCAAGCTGTAAAGCTGTAACGTGCTGTAACCGTTATTATCCACAAAATACACAAAACCTTCTGTTTGGCGCATGATAGCGTAAGTTCTTTATGTGCCATAAAACAACACAAACACAACACACACACAGAAAGTTCAAACCCCATTGACCCTCCCTTTGCTGGAAGGCTTCACACAGTGTCAATTACTGAACCCCTACTCAAGTGTTGGAATGTCCTTCATGGAAATGCATTACTGCATGATTATTAAATCCATGTCAACCAAAATTACCGTCATACACATAATACACCACGTTTTTATTTGGCACAGACAGAGACCTAGCTCCTAAAAAATTAGCAAATTCAGAATTCCTCCGTGTGATTGAAGAGACAATCGATTTTAGGCACACAACACTGGTCATTAGCATTAGTTATCAGCTCCTGATTACCGGGTAGGAGAAAAAAGAAAAAAGCCTGTAAGGCCTGCATCACGTTACTTTTGTTCACTGTAATCAGCAAACATCGCTGAAAAGTGTGAGTTGTATAGCTGACAGAAGAAAAATCACGAAGCATAAGACTTCCTGCCCTCATGAAGGTCTCGAAACAGAAGCCGGTCGCATAGAGAAATTCCTTACATCTTCAGGAGCATGCCTTTTCATCAATAAACAGCCTACATACCATAACATAGGTCACAACACATACTCACATCTTGACCTGGCTATTGGTTCTGCAATTCTCTTTCCATGTCTTGAGTGGGGTGTGGGCAAGGACCCATAAGGTAGTGACCATTTCCCCACTTCAATAACGTATATAGGTACAGGCCCGAGCAGTCCATCTTCCCATAAAAGGTTTATTGAAGCAAGAGCTAATTTACAGAGACATCCAAAGTACACCACACATCCATAGGAGACCTACACGTTCAAGAAGCTACCCAACTGCTCACGGCGCACATCCTCGACGCCGCCGAAGAGTCCATTCCCCACACCTCTGGTGCCCCGCGCAGCCAGCAGAGGGCGTGGTGGAATGAGGACTGTAGGCGTGGCGAGAGGCCCAGAACAAGGCGTGGGGTATCCTTCGTCGGTACCCCACGCCGGGAAACCTCTTGTTGAAACGGGCCAAGGCCTTTGGAAAACGTGTGCGCCGTGAGGCAAAACGCGATAGTTGGCGTACATTCATAACATCAATTAACTCCTACGCAGACACACGGAAAGTATGGACACGAATACGCAAACTCAAGGGACAACAAACACACTACCTGCCTCTGGTCAGCACAACAGGGGACACACTCGAAGACCAGGCTGACACACTCGCAGGACACTTCCAACACGTTTCCAGTTCAGCACACTACACAAACACTTTCATGAAGCACAAACTCGTGGCCGAAAAGAAGCCTTTACATGACAATGACAGGTCAGCCACTTATAACTCCGGGTTCACGCTTCATGAGCTGAGGGGTGCTCTGAGCACGTGTAAACCCTCAGCTCCAGGCCCAGACAACACTACATATACAATGATACAGAACTTACACACAGACACTCTTGTAACACTTCACCTTTTCAACAAGATATGGCTTTCGGGGCACATTCCAAAGTCTTGGAGGGATGCCATAGTTGTAGCATTCTTGAAAGAAGGGAAGGACCGTTCTTTTCCCGCTAGCTATCGACCCATTGCCCTGACCAGGTGCCTGTGCAAGCTTCTCGAGAAGATGATAAACCGGAGGCTCGTGTACGTTTTGGAGTATAACGGCCTTCTCGAGAGCTGCCAGGCAGGATTCAGGGCAGGGAGATCCACAAATGATCAACTTGTGGCACTAGAGTCATACATTAAGGATGCCTTCATTCACAAACAGGTCTCTTTTTAACTGTTTTTCGACCTCGAAAAGGCCTATGACACCGCTTGGCGTTATGGGATCCTTACTGACCTCAAGTCATTCGGTGTTTCTGGTAATATGTTTAACACCCTTGCTAGTGATTTGTCGGAGGGAACCTTTCGCGTCAGAGTTGGTTCTGCACTGTCAAAGGTACATGTGCAAGAAAATGGAGTGCCGCAAGGTGGAGTGTTGAGCTGCACGCTCTTCATAGTTAAGATGAACTCTCTTGGAAAGGCATTGCCACCCACAATCTCTTATTACATGTATGTAGACGACGTCCAGATATCCTTTAAATCATGTAACATGTCCATCTGCGAACTTCAAGTCCAGCTCGGCGTCAAGAAGCTTGCCGGCTAGGCAGACAAGAATGGCTTCAAAATTAATCCCGGAAAGAGCTCTTGTGTTGTATTCTCCAGGAAGCGTGGGGTCCACCCGGACCCAGACATCACTCTTGTGAATGTGCCGATTTCTGTGAACAAGGTGCACAAGTTTTTAGGCATTTTATTCGATGAAAAACTTACATTCATTCCTCATATCAAACAGCTCAAATGCAAATGCTTAATAACAATGAATATTCTTAAGGTTCTCTCACATCAATCTAATGGGGCCGACAAACCACTCCTGCTGCGACTGTACACAGCGTTGGTGGGGTCTCGGCTCGACTACGGGAGTGTCGTGTGTGGGTCGGCGACAAACACCGCATTGAGAATGCTCGACCCAGTGCTGCATCTTGCCTTCGCCTCTCATGCGGCGCTTTCCGCACTAGCACTGTAGAAAGTCTTTATGTCGAGTGCGACAAGTGGTGTCTAGGGCATCAGAGGGAGTATGTTGACCTGCTATATGCATCTAAGATTGTGTCGCTTACCAACCATCATTTTAATCCCATCATGAACAATACATTAAACTTGAAACTCTTTTTAAACAGGACATCTATTTCCTTACCTTTCTCTGTCAGAGTTAGGAAGGAGGCTGCACTCACGGTCCCTCTTTCAGACACGCACAATACAATCATCCATAATTTAATTCCACCATGGCATCTACATCCTATATCATGCGACCTATCATTCACATTAGTAGAAAAAAATAGGGTACCAAGGAGTGCAATTCTGCAGCACTTCCTGTTTCTGCAGGACAAGTACAGGTGCGCATAATTCTATAGGAACGCGTCGAAAACTCGTTTCCCGTTTTACTGTCTCTTGTGCAGCGCACCGGACCAAATTTTACCGTTACTAAAACAATGAATTTTCATAGAACTATTTACACGGCAGACGCGTATGGCATTTTACTCGTTTCAAATCACATCCTCGAACATAAAATTCCAAAGTACATCGTCTACACAGATTCTCTAAGCGTTGTACAGGCGCTGTCATCAGGAAAGTCATCTAAAAACTACTTCATCAATGCTCTTTTCAAGGTACTAATGACTGCATATGCCTCAAATCTTCAAATAACTATATGCTGGGTACCAGGTCACTGTGGGATGCCTGGCAATGAGACTGCTGATCAAATGGCTGGTGCTGCTGCTCTCATGACCACAGTTGACATAACAACAGTACTTTACACCGACCTAAAAACACACATCAGACGACAGCTTCGTAACACATGGCAATTACGCTGAAGTCAACAAACAGACAACAAACTACACGTAATAAAACCACAACTGGGACGCTACATAACTGACTCACACAACAGATACATTGAAGTCGCTTTGTCTAGGCTGCGGATAGGTCACACACATGTGACGCACTCCCACCTGCTCACTGGAACTTCGGGACCCACGTGTAGCAGGCGTGGAAAGGGCCTATCCGTAGTCCACATACTAATCACATGCAAGACACTTGACACAACACGACAAACATTTCCCTGAATTATACAGACGACACATTCCTTTGCACCCATCATACTTTTTAGCCGACGAACCAATGTTTTCTAGTGACCGTCTTTTTAAGTTTTTAGCTGATGTAAGCTTTCTGCAGCTCTTGTCATATCACGTGTAATCATCCTGGCCCTACACACCAGCCATCTCCACTGTCTTTTGTTTTGCATCACCTTTACTTTAGACACATGTTTTAGTATTTACGGTCTGATAAAATTCACTAACTTCTTCTTTGGCGCTCTTTGCCCATTTTCGGCCTTGCACCAATAAAACCCAATCATCATCATCATCAGAAGCCGGTCGCAGCAATTGGGAGTGAGGTTCAGGTTATTAATCCCTCTAACCAGACGTTGTTTTTTGTGCTGCTGTCCCTGGTTTGCTTCCTTCTCTAGAGTTATGTGCACGTTATCCAAGCCCACTGTATTTCCTTGATGTCCACTTCTAAACAAATACAAGAAACACTTGAAAATTTATTTCCCCGCTGTTATGAAAAACTTTCGTTTTTGTGTAAACTGGCCTATGAGTAAACCAAGCGATTCATGATTAAACGCCATTTGACGAACCCCCCCTCAGGGGCACGTTTTGTTTCAAGGTGATTGTAGTGGCGACACCGCGGAACCCGAGCCCATGTGGGTTGGACGCACCCACGCCCTCGGCTGTGCGTGGCTTTGCCGTGTCCGGGGAAAAGGGCATCCTGGTGGTTGAGCCAAAGCCAGGGTTATTTTTTACCTTCATGCCCCCCTTTCAGAGGCAACACACCACTTTTGCCCCCGCTTCCCGTAGACGGCGCCCCCAGTCTGACCCGACGTGGGGGGAATCAGTCAGTCGCCTTTTCCTGTCCTCTTCTCCACCCTGCCCTGTCATATTCTCTCTTCTTTACTTCTCCGTTTTTCTCCGGGCGGCGAGGGTTAACCCTGTGCGAAGGCTTCACCCTTGATCCCGAGCATAGTGTTATAGCGGCAATGTACAGTTAGCGTGTGCTGCAAAGCCATGTTCCCTTGTTGGGCTCGGTGATGGGCGATAGGCCTTGCCGCCGAATATTTTCCATGTTTCATGGCCTCGTTTTTCTTTCCTCCCCAAGAACTGAACGGACCTCAAAAAGGGGTCGCACCGAAGCACTGCAACCCCAACGACCAAGCACTAGTTTCGCAAAATTCCTAGTTGTATATTCTACTGATGAGACCAAACCAATGACCAAAATGTCAGTGTTTTTTGTTGCGAAAAACATAGAGAACATTGTCGGCAAAGATTACAACGCCAAGAAGCTCGCATCCGTTCACCTTCTCGTTTAGTTAATGAGAAAGAATCGAAAGCGAGAATCTGCTTAAGCAGGATAAAATCGCTGACCTGGCAGTAAATTTAACGCCACACCGCACGCTGAACACCATTCAAGGTGTAATATTCGAGACAGCTGTTGAATGAGACGGAAGCTGACCTTGAGGGTCTGAAAGTCCAAGGTGCAGTCGCGGTCCGAAGAATAACCATACGAAGAGACGGAAATGAAATCCCAACCAAACACATCACCATAACTTTTGCGAGTACCACCCTGCCTGAGACGGTGAAAGCCGCTTTCATCAGGTGCCAGGTGCGGCCGTACATTCCGAACCCGAGACGGTGCTTCAAGTGCGAAAAGTACGGCCATGGCACTCAAGCATGCCGTGGCAAGTTGACGTGCGCCAAGTGTGGAGACACTGACCACTCTTCCTATAGTTGCCAGAGTACCACAGACAAGTGTCCAAACTGCAGCGGCGCACACGCGGCATACGTTCTATTCTGTCCGACTTTCAAAAAAGAAAAGGAAATAATACAAATTAAGGTTACTGAGAACATCACCTTCGTTGAAGCGCGCCGGAAACACAGGTTGTTTTCGGCAGCCTCTTATGCAGATGCCGCCCGCCGGGGGTTGGGGCAGCGTCTGGTTAGTACAGCGACGCAGTGTAGCCGTGCTACTGTGACGCCGTCTCTTCCCCCTACTGAGCGGCTTCCCCCGCACGGGGCACCTTGAGTATTCATGGTGACGGTGAGCAGCGACACCGCGGACCCCGAGCTCCCAACATAAGCCGTGTCGAAGCGTGGCGAGGTGTGTAAAGGTGAAGGGTAGAAGCAACGGTGGCCGTCGGAGCCTTGGTCAAGCTCCGGCCGATGGGCTCCCTGCCTGTCTACCAGGCAGGGAGCTCCGGGACCTCTTTGACTACCAGGGTAAGGTCAAAGGAGAAAGTACCCCCGTCTCCCTGCTTTCCAATGTATCATATGGCATTTTCCAAACCCCCCCCCCAGACGTGATCGGCCCCCGAAAAGGGGCCGCACCGAAGTTTCTTTTCCTCCTTTGCAATCCATCTCTCCCCCAAAGCCTGATAATTTCTCGCTGTTTTTGATCATGGAATCTGTTGACAAGACAAAGCCCATCACTTCCCAGTCTGTGTTTTTATTCTCCAAGTTTCTTGAAAGCCTTATCGGAAAGTCGTACAAGGCTAAGAAACTCACAACGGGAGAAGCTTTGATAGAAGTAGAAAACAAACAGCAATCCTCTAACCTCCTCAAGCAAACGCGCATGGTAGATGTTGACATCAAGATCACGCCCCATCGCAGCCTGAATAGCTGCCAGGGCGTGATCTCTGATCCTGATCTAATGAATGAGACTGAAGCAGATCTGCTCGAGGGCCTCCGAGATCAGGGCGTGACAGCAGTGAGGCGAATCACCATAACCCGAAATGATGAAATAATTCCTACCAAGCACATAATCTTGACACTTGACCGCTCTAACCTTCCTGAGTCGGTCAACGCAGGTTTCTTGAGATGTCCAATCTGACCCTACGTGCCGAACCCACGCCGCTGTTTCAAGTGTCAGCGGTTTGGGCATGGCACAACCTCTTGTCGTGGTAAATTGACGTGCGCAAAATGTGCAGCACATGATCATCTAACTGACAATTGTAAATCCGAGAACTTCACCTGTGCGAACTGCCAGGGACCACACGCTGCCTATTCTAGGAGCTGTGAAAAGTTCAAACAGGAAAAACAGATAATTGCCTTGAAAGTCAACGAAAACATCACCTTCCCAGAGGCGCGAAAGAGGTTCGCCTCTTTCCCCTGGGGAGGTACGCCGACGCAGCTCGCCGGGGGGCGGAGCGGCGTCTGGTTTCGGCGGGGACCCAGTACCGCGAGTCGGACTTGGTCCCGCCCCCGCCCCCCCCCCCTGGGTTGCCTCTGGCAGCCCAACCCGCCTCCGCACCGCTCGCTGAGCCAGCAGCGGTTGTGGTGGCAACCTCTTCCGTCGGGACCGGTGCCGCTCCCGTCCCCGCCTCCCCATCCTCCAGTGCGTTGGAGGGTGCCATGGACACCACGGGCTCCGCACCGGCTCCCACCGTCACCGCACCGCTCGTGCCACTTCTGGTGCCTCCGATACCTGCGGCGGTGGCGGGTCAAACGAAGGGCCCTCGAAGGGGGGCCCGGTTCGACGGGTACACCCAGGACATCGGACGACGAGATGAACGTCGTGCCATTCTTGCTTGCAACGCAGCGCAAGGATCGGCCTCCGACGTCGAAGCCTACAGAAAGGCCCAGAAAGCCCAATCGAAGAGTCACAGCCCCGAAAGACGACACATAAACACACTCCAGTAGCTCTCGCACTAAATAATGGGAAGAGAAAACATAGTTCAATGGAACTGCAGAAGCCTTCTGCATGAGATTCTGCATGCCAATCAGCCAAGTTTAATGTGTGTCCAGGAAACACATCTGAATTCCAAAGCACACAAATTTCTTGAATAGTTACCTGGTATACAGAAAGGACAGGGTTGGCTGCACACACTCTTCTGGCGGTGTGGCCATAATCGCCCGCAAATCCTTAGCACGCCACCCTGTCACCTTGAACACTGTCCTTGAGGCTGTAGCAATACGCTTAATAATATTTAATAGGTTGATAACGGTATGCTCCATATACATTCCTCTTGATGTTACACTTTTTACCTCTGACTTCGAGGCGCTGGTTGACCAGCTGCCCGAACCGTACATTCTAACAGGCGACCTTAATGCTCACAATTCTCTTTGGGGCTCTTCTTGTACGAATGTCCGGGGTCGCCTGATAGAGAGGTTTCTTACATCCTCTGGAGCATGCCTTTTCAACCATAAACAGCCTAGATACCATAACATAGGTCACAACACATACTCACATATTGACCTGGCTATTGGCTCTGCAATTCTCTTTCCATGTCTTGAGTGGGGTGTGGGCACAGACCCATATGGTAGTGACCATTTCCCCACTTCATTAACGTATATAGGTACAGGCCCGAGCAGTCCATCTTCCCATAAAAGGTTTAATGAAGCAAGAGCTAACTGGAATACATTTACAGAGACATCCAAACTACACCACACATCCATAGGACACCTACACGTTGAAGAAGCTACTCAACTGCTCACGGCGCACATCCTCGACGCCGCCGAAAGTCCATTCCCCACGCCTCTGGTGACCCGCGCAACCAGCGGAGGCCGTGGTGGAATGAGGACTGTAGGCGGGCGCGAGAGGCCCAGAACAAGGCGTTGGTATCCTCCGTCGGTACCCCACGTCGTGAAACCTCCTCTTGTTCAAACGGGCCAAGGCATTCGGAAAACGTGTGCGCCGTGAGGCAAAAGAGATAGTTGGCGCTCATTCATAACATCTATAAACTCATACACAGACACACGCAAGGTGTGGACACGTATACGCAAACTCAAAGGACAACAGACACACAGCCTGCCCCTGGTTAGTACAACAGGGGACACACTGGAAGACCAGGCTGACACACTCGCACAACACTTCCAACACGTGTCCAGCTCAGCACACTACACGAACACTTTCCTGAAGCATAAAGACTCTAGTGAAAAGAAGTCCCTACACGACAACAACAAATCACAGACTTCTTACAACTCCCTGTTTTCACTACATGAACTGAGGGCTGTTCTGAGCACGTGTAAACCCTCAGCTCCAGGCCCAGACAACATTACATACACAATGATACAACACCTACACGCAGACACAGTTGAAGCACTTCTACATCTATATAATAAAATATGGCTTTCGGGGCACATTCCACACTCTTGGAGGGAGGCCATTGTAGTGGCTTTCTTGAAAGAGGGAAAGGACCCGTCGTCCCCCTCAAGTTACCGTCCAATAGCCCGGACGAGCTGCCGGTGCAAGCTCTTCCAGAAGATGATCAATCGCAGGCTCGTGTACTTCCTCGAGTACAATGGTCTTCTCGAGAGCTGCCAGGCAGGCTTTAGGGTGGGGCGATCGACGAACGATCAACTGGTTGCACTTGACTCATATATCAAGGATGCCTTCGTGCATAAGCAGTACTTTTTAACTGTCTTTTTCGACCTCGAGAAGGCCTACGACACCCCTTGGCGTTATGGGATTCTTAGTGATCTCAGGTCATTCGGTGTTTCGGGTAACATGTTGAACACCCTTGTAAGTTATTTGTCGGAGAGAACGTTCAGGGTAAGAGTTGGTTGCGCACTTTCAAAGGTTCACGTCCAAGAAAATGGCGTGCCGCAAGGTGGCGTGTTGAGTTGCACTCTCTTTATAGTAAAGATGAACTCTCTTGGAAAGGCACTGCCACCAACAATCTCTTATTCCATGTATGTAGACGACGTGCAAATATCTTTTAAATCATGTAATATGTCAATATGCCAACGTCAAGTCCAGCTCGGCGTCAAGAAGCTTGCCGGCTGGGCAGACAAGAATGGGTTTAAATTGAATCCTGGAAAAAGCTCCTGCGTTGTGTTCTCCAGGAAGCGCGGGGTCCATCCGGACCCAGACATTACTCCTAATGGCGTGTCGCTTCCTGTGAATAAGGAGCACAAGTTCTTAGGTGTTGTGTTTGACCAGAAACTTACATTGATTCCCCACATCAAGGAACTTAAAACACACGGAAGTCGCCTTGGGTAGGCTGGGGATAGGGCACACCCATGCGACGCACTCGTATCTGCTGACGGGATCTTCTAGACCCCAGTGCAGCAGGTGCGGAGAGGCCCTATCCGTAGTACACATACTAATCACATGCAAGGCACTTCACACAACACGACACAAACACTTCAGAGAACTCTACAGACAACATATTCCCCTACATCCATCGTTTTTTCTAGGTGACGAAGCCATTGTTTCCGTGAAACGTGTGTTTGAGTATTTGTCAGAAGTCAAGTTTTTAAACCTCATTTCCTATCACGCATCATGAAATCTGGCCCTCTACACCAGCCATGCTCATTGTCGTCTGGTGATTTTACTTTGTTTTTGCTGACTTAGTTATTGTTTAAGGTTTCACCCTTCATAGATGACTATTGTTTTGGCGCTCTTTGCCCCAGTTGGCCTTGCGCCATAAACATCCAACCATCATCATCATCAGTTTTCAAGGTCGAGACGCCTTTCAAAAACAATTGCAGACTCGCAAAAACAAACCGAGAGGTGCCGAATATATTGTCACGAAGCCAAGGACGACGCAGTTGTCTTGCAGGAGAAACAAGTTTATTGGAGCGAACTTGTGCTCCCCTGCCCCGCACGGGGCACCTTGAGTATTCATGGTGACGGTGTTGGCGACACCGCGGACCCCGAGCCCCCAACATAAACTGTAACCTACCGTGGTGATGTGTTTAAAGGTGAAGGGTAGAAGCCTCAAACGGTGGCCGTCGGAGCCCAGGTCAAGCTCCGGCGGATGGGCTCCCTGTCTGTTTACCAGGCAGGGAGCTCCGGGACCTCTCAGGCTATCAGGGTAAGGTTTGAGAAGAAAGTACCCCCGTCCCCTGCTTTTTTCTATGCTGTATGGAAAATTCAAAACCCCCCTCCAAACGTGATCGGTCCCTGAAAAGGGGCCGCACCGAAGTATCTTTCCCTCCACTTTCAAGTATGAGCTTCCCAAAGCCAGACAAATACTCTCGTTTCCTTGTTGTCGAATCTCTTGATTCAGCTCGCCCTCTTGCTTCACAATCAGTATTTTTAATTACAAAATACCTTGATGGAATAATTGGGAAAACCTACAATGCCAAAAAACAACGCACAGGTGAAGTCCTTGTTGAAGTAAAAAACCAACAGCAGGCAACCACACTTCTTGGTCAGAAGAAAATGGTCGATCTGGACATCAGGGTCACACCCCACCGCAGCCTGAATAGCTCGCAGGGTGTGATCTCTGAGGCAGATCTTCTTAATGAGACAGATGCCGACATTCTTGAAGGTCTAAAGGATCAGGGTGTCACAGCCGTGCGCCGCATCACGATGCGTAGAGATGATAAGGTAATCCCCACGAAACACATTATCCTGACCTTCAACTGCTCCTCACTTCCTGACCATATCAACGCAGGGTTCATCCGATGCTCCATTCGTTCCTTACATTCCAAACCCGCGCCGCTGCTTTAAGTGCCAGCGGTTCGGGCACGGAACCAACTCCTGCCGTGGTCGTCTGACCTGCGCAAAGTGCGCTCAGCATGATCAGCCTTCCGATAATTGTCCATCGTCAAACCCTCACCTGCGCCAACTGCCAGGGGACCCCATGCCGCCTACTCTCGAACGTGCGAGAAGTTTAAGCAGGAGAAGGCGATCATTAATGTGAAGGTAACTGAGAACATCACCTTCCCAGAGGCGCGAAAGAGGTTCGCCTCTTTCCCCCTGGGGAGGTACGCCGACGCGGCTCGCCGGGGGGCGGAGCGGCGTCTGGTGTCCACAGGGACCCAGTTCAGCGAGTCTGACCTGGTCCCTCCTCCGCCCCCCCCCTGGGGTGCCTCAGGCAGCCCCCAATCCGTTGCCACGCCGCTTGCTGAGGCAAGCAGCGGTTGTGGGTGAACAACCTCTTCTGTGGGAAACGGTTGCGGCTCCCGCCTCTGCCTCCCCGTCCTCCAGTGCGTTGGAGGTTGCCGACCGGATGGACACCGGGGGCCCCGCATCGGCTCCCGCCGCCACCGCCCCTCCCGTGCCACCTCTGGTGCCCCGGACGCCCTCGGCGGTGGGCAGCTCAAACAAAGGGCTCCCGAAAGGGGGCCAAGTCCGGGGGGGCCTGGTCCGCCGGGCACCCTTCTGGCATCCGACGAGGAGATGGATGTCACGCCGTTCCTGCTGCTACGCAGCGCAAGGAGCGGCCTCCGATGTCCAAGCAGACAGAAAAGCCTAAAAATCCTAGAATAACAGCCCCGAAAGACGACACATGAACAAACACACACACACACTCCAGTTATTCTTAAACTTAAAATATGGGAACAGAAAACATCATCCAATGGAACTGCAGAGGCCTCCTTAAAAATCTTGACGATGTGTATGAAATTCTGCATGCCAGTCAGCCAAGTGTCATGTGTCTCCAGGAAACCCACCTCAATTCTAAACAAACAAATTTCTTAAATAGGTACATGGTTTTCAGAAAGGACAGGGTTGGCTGCACACACTCTTCAGGAGGTGTGGCAATTGTCGCCCGGAAATCCTTAGCCTGCCACCCTGTCACTCTGAACACTGTCCTTGAGGCTGTAGCAATCCGTACGATAATATTTAATAGGTTAATAACGGTATGCTCCATTTACATTCGTCCTGATTTTGCACTTCTGAGCTCTGATTTCGAGGCGCTGGTTGACCAGCTGCCCGAACCATACATACTAACAGGCGACCTTAATGCGCACAACTCTCTTTGGGGCTCCTCCAGAACGGATGCCCGAGGTCGCCTGATAGAGAAGTTTCTTACATCTCCGGAGCATGCCTTTTCAACAAAAAACAGCCCACATACCATAACTTAGGACACAATACATACTCTCATCTTGACTTGGCTATTGGTTCCGCAGTTCTCTTTCCATGTCTTGAGTGGGGTGTGGGCACGGACCCATATGGTAGTGACCATTTCCCCACTTCATTAACGTATATAGGTATAGGCCCGAGCAGTCCATCTTCCCATAACAGGTTTAATGAATCCAAAGCAAACTGGAGTACATTCACAGAAACATCTAAACTACACCACACAACCATAAAACACCTACACGTGGAGGAAGCCGCCCAACTCGTCACGGCACACATCCTCGACGCCGCCGAAAAGTCCATTCCCCAGGCCTCCAGTGGGTCCCGCAGCCCAAGGAGGCCCTGGTGGAACGAGGACTGCAGGCGGGCGCGAGAGGCCCAGAACAAGGCGTGGGTGTCCTTCGCCGGTACCCCACGTCAGATAACCTCATTTCTTTTAAACGGGCAAAGGCTTTAGGGAAGCGAGTGCGTCGTGAGGCGAAAAGGGAGAGTTGGCGCACCTTCCTCACCTCCATCAACTCATACACTGATACACACATAGTCTGGACACGAATACGCAAGCTGAAAGGACAACAAAAAACAGCCTGCCCCTGGTTAGCACAACAGGGGACACACTCGAAGACCAGGCCAACACACTTGCACAACACTTCGAACACGTGTCCAGCTCATCACACTACACAAACACTTTCATGAAGCACAAAACGTCTGCGGAAAAGAAGTCCCTGCGTGATAGCAAGAAGTCGCACACTTCTTACAATTCTCCTTTTTCAATTCATGAGCTGAAGGTTGCTCTGAGCACATGTAAGCCTTCAGCTCCAGGTGCAGACAAAATCACATACACCATGATACAACACCTACACCCAACACTCTTGAAACACTCCTACATCTATACAACAACATATGGCTTTCGGGGCACATTCCTCGCTCTTGGAGGGAGGCCATAGTAGTGGCTTTCCTGAAGGAAGGAAAGGACCCCTTCCTCTCCTGCTAGCTATCGGCCCATCGCCCTTACAAGCTGCCTTTGCAAGCTCTTCGAGAAGATGATAAACAGGAGACTTGTGTACTTCCTTGAGTACAACGGTCTTCTCGAGGGCTGCCAGGCAGGCTTCAGGGCGGGGCGATCTACAAATGACCAACTTGTCGCCCTTGAATCATACATAAAGGACGCTTTCATCCACAAACAGTTTTGCACAACGGTATTTTTTGACCTTGAGAAGGCCTATGACACCGCTTGGCGTTACGGGATCCTAAGTGACCTAAAGTCTTTCGGTGTTTCGGGCCATATGCTCAACACCCTTGCTAGTTATTTGTCCGAAAGAACGTTTCGCGTGAGAGTAGGTAGCGCACTCTCAAGAGTTCATGTGCAAGAAAACGGCGTTCCGCAAGGTGGAGTGCTAAGCTGCACTCTGTTCATAGTTAAAATGAACTCCCTTGGGAAGGCATTGCCACCTACAATTTCTTATTCAATGTATGTAGACGACATCCAGCTATCTTTTAAATCATGTAATATGTCCATCTGTGAGCGTCAAGTCCAGCTCGGTGTCAAAAAACTTGCAGCTGGGCAGACAAGAACGGTTTTAAAGTTAACCCAGAAAAAAGCACCTGTGTTGTCTTTTCCAGGAGGCGTGGGATCCATCTGGACCCAGACATTATCCTTAATGGCGTATCGATTCCTGTGAGGAAGGAACACAAGTTTTTAGGTGTGGTGCTGGATGAAAGGCTTACGTTCATCCCTCACATTAAACAATTGAAACATAAATGTCTAAAGGCTCTCAACATTCTTAAAATCTTGTCCCACCAGTCGTATGGAACGGATAAGCAACTCCTGTTACGTATTTTCACAAGTCTAGTGGGGTCTAGATTGGACTATGGGAGTGTTGTGTATGGGTCAGCCACTAAAACAGCACTTAAAATGCTCGACCCAGTGCTTCACTTGGGGCTTCGCCTCTCTTGTGGCGCATTCCGTACGAGCCCTGTACAGAGTCTTTACGCAGAGTGTGACAAATGGTGCTTATCACACCAGCGAACCTATGTTGACTTGTTATATGCCTCTAAAATTTCATCAATGGACAACCATCCTTTTAAACCGGTTTTTAATGATACATCCACATCAAAACTCTTTTTAAATCGCCCGTCCATTCCTGTTCCCTTCTCGCTCAGAGTAAGGGACGAGGTCACTATTCATGAGGTCTCCTTTGTAGACACATTCAAGTCATCTATCACTGATCTTGTAGCACCATGGCATCTTCGTCCTGTTGCATGTGACTTGTCTTTCTTAAAATACAATAAGAACAGGACACCGAAAAGTGGGATTCTGCAGCATTTCATGTATGTGCAGGATAAATACAAGGCTGCAGAGTTTTTCAGCGATGCATCGAAAACGTTCACTGCAGTGTCTTGTGCGGCGCATGGGCCGAATTTTGAAGCATATAGAACCATGAATGTAAAGACAAGTATTTTTACGGCAGAAGCATATGGCATTTTTCTTGTTGTAAGTCACATAGTTGAACATCATATTCCTAAATCCATCATCTATACAGATCACTGAGTGTCGTCCGTACATTGTCATCCGGAGAGTCCTCGAAAAACCATGTAGTTAACCTTGTCTTGAAATCAATTGTGCTGGCATATTCTTCAAACCTTGAGGTGACTGTGTGTTGGGTGCCAGGCCACTCTGGCATCGGCGGAAATGAACTGGCGGATGAAATGGCCGCCAATGCTGCACTCCGAAACACAGTAGACATAATAACACTACCTTACACAGACCCTCAAGCCACACATAAGACAACACTTGCGCAGAACATGGCAAACACACTGGAATGAACAGACAGACAACAAACTACATGTAATAAAGCCACACTTGGGACGGTACACATCTGACTCGCACAACAGACACACGGAAGTCGCCTTGGGTAGGCTGCGGATAGGGCACACCCATGCAACCCACTCGTATCTGCTGACGGGATCTCCTAGACCCCAGTGCGGCAGGTGCGGAGAGGCCCTATCCGTAGTGCACATACTAATCACATGCAAGGCACTTCACACAACACGACACAAACACTTCAGAGAACTCTACAGACAACATATTCCCCTACATCCATCTTTTTTCCTAGGTGACGATGCCATTGTTTCCGTCAAACGTGTGTTTGAGTATTTGTCAGAAGTCAAGTTTTTAAACCTCATTTCCTATCACGCATCATGAAATCTGGCCCTTTACACCAGCCATCCTCACTGTCTTTTATTGATTTTACTTTTGTTCTTGCTTATTGATTTCAGTGTCTAAGTTCTCACCTCTCATATTTAACCACTGTTTTGGCGCTCTTTGCCCTAGTTGGCCTTGCGCCATTAACATCCAACCATCATCATCTTGCCTTGATTTACACCAGTCGCGTTCTACCCCACTTTAAGCCTCTTTCCGTCGACACCGCGGACCCCGAGCTCCCAACATAAGCCGTGTCCAACCGTGGCGAAAGGTGAAGGGTAGAAGCCGTAAACGGTGGCCGTCGGAGCCTTGGTCAAGCTCCGGCCGATGGGCTCCCTGTCTGTCTACCAGGCAGGGAGCTCCGGGACCTCTTTGACTACCAGGGTAAGGTCAAAGGAGAAAGTACCCCCGTCTCCCTGCTTTTTTCTATGCATATGGATAATTCAAACCCCCCCCAAACGTGATCGGCCCCCGAAAAGGGGCCGCACCGAAGTTTCTTTTCCATCCCTACATCAACCTCCGAAACCTGACAACTATCCCCGTTTTTGGTCCTTGAATCAGTAGATAAATCGAAACCCGTCTCCTCCTCAGTCTGTATTCCTTGTCTCCAAGTTCCTTGAAGGAATCATTGGCAAATCTTTCGAGGCAAAAAACTACGAACAGGCGAAGTACTAGTTGAAGTAAAAATCAGCAGCAGTCTGCAAATCCTCTGAAACAAACCCGCATGGCAGATCTGGACATCAAGGGTCACACCCCACCGCAGCCTCAACAGCTCGCAGGGTGTGATCTCTGAGCAGATCTCATTTCTGAACGAAACGGATGCCGATCTCCTTTTGGAAGGCTTAAGGGATCAGGGCGTCACGGCCGTGTAAAGCGCATCCATACGCCGCGATGACAAACAATAGATTCCCACCAACACATTATCCTGACCTTCGATAGACCGCCATCCTTCCAGAATCATAAATGCAGGTTATATCCATTGCAATGTCCGCCCGTACATCCCGAACCCGCGGCGCTGTTTTAAGTGCCAACGGTTCGGGCATGGCACGAACTCTTGCCGTGGCCGACTTACCTGCGCAAAATGCGCGGCAGCATGACCATCCCTCGAAAATTGTGAATCCGAAACCTTCACTTGTGTGCCAACTGCCAGGGGCCCATGCAGCGTACTCGCGAAAAGTGTGAAAAGTTCCAAGAAAAAAAAGATAATTGTCAAGGTAACTGAGAACATCACCTTCCCAGAGGCGCGGAAGAGGTTCGCCTCTTTCCCCCTGGGGAGGTACGCCGACGCAGCTCGCCGGGGGGCGGAGCGGCGTCTTGTTTCGGCGGGGACCCAGTACCGCGAGTCGGACTTGGTCCCGCCCCCGCCCCCCCCTGGGTTGCCTCTGGCAGCCCAACCCGCCACCGCACCGCCTGCTAAGTCAGCAGCGGCTGTGGTGGCATCCACGTCCGTTGGGGATGCTGCTGCACCCTCTGTTTCCTCCTCTCCACCGGCCCGAAGCACATGCGAGGGCCCGGAGGAGATGGAGCTGGAGGAAACCGCAGCAGTTCCCACCTCCGCCGCACCGCCTGTGCCACCCGGGGCGCTCCTGACGCCCTCGGCGGTCGCGGCCAAAACGAAGGGCACCGCAAAGGGTGCCAGGTCCGGGGGGTCCGGTACGCCGGGTACCCCTTCCAAATCAGATGATGACTTGGATGTGGGACCCTTCCTGTCTGCTTCGCAGCGGAAGGAACGGGTCCCCCATCTAAACCTCCAGAGGAGGTAAAGAAACCCCGTCCAAGAGTCCAAGCCCCGAAAGACCCTACATAAATAGTCACACTCCAGTAGCTCTAATACATAATAATGGGAAGAGAAAATATCGTTCAATGGAACTGCAGAGGCCTTCTAAATAATCTTGACGACGTCTATGAGATTCTGCATGCTAATCAGCCAAGTGTAATGTGGTTCAGGAAACACACCTGAATTCTAAGAACACAAATTTCTTGAATAGTTACCTGGTATACAGAAAGGACAGGGTTGGCTGCACACACTCTTCTGGCGGTGTGGCCATAATCGCCCGCAAATCCTTAGCATGCCACCCTGTCACCTTGAACACTATCCTTGAGGCTGTGGCAATTACGACTGATAATATTTAATAGGTTGATAACGGTATGCTCCATATACATTCCTCCTGATGTTTCACTTTTAAGCTCTGACTTCGAGGCGCTGGTTGACCAGCTGCCCGAACCATACATCCTGACAGGCGACCTTAATGCTCACAACACTCTTTGGGGCTCTTCTCGCACGGATGCCCGAGGTCGCCTTATAGAGAAATTCCTTACATCTTCAGGAGCATGCCTTTTCAACAGTAAACAGCCTACATACCATAACATAGGACACAACACATACTCATCTCTTGACTTGGCGATTGGCTCCGCAGTTCTCTTTCCTCTTCCTCGAGTGGGTGTGGGAACTGACCCATACTGGCAGTGACCACTTCCCCACCTCACTCACATACATAGGTAAAGGCCCATGCAGTCATCTTCCCATAATAGGTTCAATGAAGCACGAGCTAACTGGAATACATTTACAGAGACATCCAAACTACACCACACATCCATAGGACACCTACACGTCGAAGAAGCTACCCAACTCCTCACGGCGCACATCCTCGACGCCGCCGAAAAGTCCATTCCCCACGTCTCTGGTGCCCCGCGCAACCAGCGGAGGCCGTGGTGGAATGAGGACTGTAGGCGGGCGCGAGAGGCCCAGAACAAGGCGTGGGGTATCCTGCGGCAGGTACCCCACGTCGGGAAACCTTTTATTGTTCAAAAGGGCTAAGGCGATGGGAAAACGTGTGCGCCGTGAGGCAAAACGAGAGAGTTGGCGCTCATTCGTAACATCCATAAACTCTTACACTGACTCTCGCAAAGTCTGGACACGAATACGCAAACTAAAAGGACAACAGACACACAGCCTGCCCCTGGTCAGTACAACAGGGGACAAACTGGAAGACCAGGCTAACACACTCGCACAACACTTCCAACACGTGTCCAGTTCAGCACACTACACTAGCACTTTCATGAAACACAAACAATTGGCTGAAAAGAAGTCTTTACGTGATAATGATAAGTCAACCTCCTCTTATAAACTCGGAGTTTTCACTCCATGAGCTGAGGACCGCTCTGAGCACTTGTAAACCCTCAGCTCCAGGCCCAGACAACATCACATATACAATGATACAGCACCTACACTCAGACACTCTTCTAACACTCCTCCACCTATATAACAAGATTGGCTTTCGGGGCACATTCCTCGCTCTTGGAGGGAGGCCATAGTAGTGGCTATCCTAAAGGAAGGGAAGGACCCTTCCTCTCCATCCAGTTACCGGCCCATTGCTTTGACAAGCTGCCTGTGCAAGCTCCTCGAGAAGATGATAAACCGTAGGCTCGTGTACTTTCTTGAGTACAATGGTCTTCTCGAGGGCTGCCAGGCAGGCTTCCGGGCGGGGCGATGCACAAATGATCAACTGGTTTCTCTAGAGGCCTACATAAAGGATGCATTCATACATAAGCAATACTGTATGACAGTATTTTTTGACATTGAAAAGGCATATGATACAGCATGGCGCTACGGCATTCTTAGAGACCTAAAATGCTTTTGGTATCTCGGGTAACATGCTGAACACTCTTTGTAGTTACATGTCTTCACGAACATTTCGTGTCAGGGTCGGTTCGGCACTTTCAAATGTTCACGTGCAGGAGAATGGCGTGCCTCAAGGTGGCGTATTGAGCTGCACCTTGTTTATAGCTAAGATGAACTCTCTCCGAAAGGCACTGCCGCCAACCATATCCTGCTTGATGTATGTAGATGACGTTCAAATATCTTTCAAATCATGTAACATATCCATTTGTGAACGTCAGGTCCAGCTTGGGGTAAATAAACTTTCTCGCTGGGCAGATGAAAATGGATTTAAACTTAATCCTTCTAAAAGTACCTGCGTTGTATTCTCAAAAAGGCGGGGCATCCTGCCCGATCCCGACGTAAAACTCTTTGGTGACTCGATTCCAGTAAAAAGAGAACACAAGTTTTTGGGTGTGGTGTTTGACGAGAAACTCTCATTCATACCCCACATAAAACGACTTAAACAAAAATGCCTAAAACAATGAATATTCTAAAAGTCCTGTCTCACCAATCGTACGGTGCAGACAAACAACTCCTGCTTCGACTTTATGCCGCGTTGGTAGGGTCACGGTTGGACTACGGAAGCGTTGTGTATGGGTCAGCCACAAAAACAGCACTTAAAATGCTCGACCCAGTGCTTCACTTAGGGCTTCGCCTGTCTTGTGGGGCGTTCCGTACCAGTCCTGTCCACAGTCTTTATGCAGAGTGCGACAAATGGTGCTTAGCGTACCAGCGAACTTATGTTGACCTCCTATATGCCTCCAAAATCTCATCAATGATAACCATCCCTTTAAACCGGTTTTTAATGATACGTCCACAACTAAACTCTTTTTAAACCGCCCATCTATTGCTGTTCCTTTCTCGCAGAGAGTGAGGGACGAGATGACTATTCATGACGTCTCCCTCTTAGACACATTCAAATCATCTCACACTGATCTTGTAGCACCATGGCATCTTCGTCCTGTGGCATGTGACTTGTCTTTCGTACAATACAACAAGAACAGGACACCAAGAAGTGGGATTTTGCAGCATTTCATGCATCTGCAGAATAAATACAGGGCTGCAGAGTTTTTCAGCGATGCATCTAAAACGTCCACTGCGGTGTCTTGTGCTGCGCATGGGCCTAATTTGAAGCATGTAAAACAATGAATGTTAATACAAGTATTTTTACAGCAGAGGCATATGGCATATTTCTAGTTGTAAGTCACATAGTTGAACATCATATTCCTACATCCGTCATTTATACAGATTCGTTGAGCGTCGTCCGTGCATTATCATCCGGAAAGTCATCAAAAAACCATGTCATTAATCTTATCTTCAAAACGATTATGGTAGCTTATTCTTCAAACCTTGGGTTGACTGTGTGTTGGGTGCCAGGCCACTCTGGCATTGGCGGTAATGAAGTGGCGGATGAAATGGCCGCCAATGCTGCACTCCGAAACACAGTCGACATGGCAACACTACCTTACACAGACCTCAAGCCACACATTAGACAACAACTCCGTAAAACTTGGCAAGCAGACTGGAGCGAACAGACAGACAACAAACTACACGTAATAAAACCACACTTGGGACAATACACTACTGACTCACACAACAGGCACATTGAAGTTACCCTTAGCTAGGTTACGGATAGGCCATACGCATGTAACGCACTCGCACCTGCTCACGGGATCTCCAAGACCCCTGTGTAGCAGGTGTGGGGAGGGCCTATCCGTTAGCCACATACTCATACAATGCAAGGCACTTGACACAACACGACACAAAACACTTCAGAGAACTCTACAGACAACATATTCCCCTACACCCATCTCTGTTTCTAGGTGACGATGCCATGGTTTCGTGAAACGCGTTTTTAAATATTTGTCAGATGTAAGTTTTTTAAACCTCATTTCCTATCATGCGTAATACATATCTGGCCCTATACACCAGCCATCACCATTATCTTTATTGATCTTACTATGTCCAGTTTGACACATTTATACATAGCCTTTTGTTGGTAATCACTTGTTTTCCATTAAATAACTTCTCTGGCGCTCTTTGCCCTCGTCGGCCTTGCGCCATTAAACACCAACCATCATCATCATCATTTTAGGGCCGTTTTCGTCCAACCTATCCAACCTATGCAGTATAAAGATCGCAGAAGGAGCTGCCTGCATTCAGCTTAGCAATTGCGTCAGACGACTTTAGGAGTTTTCGTATTTTTATGCATTTTTGCTTAAGTTGTTGCAGGTGTAAAACAAATCTTAGTGTGTTATCTGATATTATGCATAAAAACTTTTGCTCCTTCTTAAGAGGAATCGACACGCGGTTTGTAGTAATGTCAGGGTCCAGATGGATCCCTCACACACAGGTATACACAAGGCAAGTGTTTTTTTTTTTCAGGGTTCAGTTTAAAACAATTTGTATCCGCCCAGCCAGCAAGTTTGTTTACGCCGACCTGAACGTGACGTTCAAGAATTGACATATTACATATTTTGCAGATATTTGAACGTCATTCACGTAAACTGAACAGGAAATGGTGCATAGAAATGCCTTCTGGAGCGACGTCATTTGGACTATAACGAGTGTGCAGCTCAAAACACTGGCTTGAGGCACGGCATTTTCCTTAACATGCATATTGGAAAGTGCACTGCCAATTTTTATGCAGAAAGTTTGTTCAGATATGTAGCTAGAAAGGGGGTTACAATGTTGCCAGAAACACCAGAAATGACTTCGGGTCGCTCAAGAGGCCGTATCACCAGGCCGTGTCGTAGGTCTTTGCCAAGTCAAAGATGATTTTAACGCAGATCTGTTTGTGAATGAAGGCATCTTTTAGTCAAGATTTCAACGCAACAAGGTGATTGTTTGTGGGTTGCCCTACCCTGAATCCTGCGTGGCAGGTCTCAGAGGACCATTTTACTCAAGAAAGTACACGACGCTCCGGCTTCGAACGGCAGCTGGTCAGGGCAATGTGTCCATAGCTAGCCGTAGTAGAAGGGTCCTTACCCTCCTTCAGGGCAACTACAACTATAGCTCCTCCGCGACTTTGGAATGAGCCCAAAAAGCCATATCTTGTTATATAGGTAAAGTGTTTGAACAATGTCTGCGTTTAAGTGCTGTATTATTGTATTTGTGATGATGTCTGGGCCTAAAGCTGAGGGTTTACAAGTGTTCAGGGCTGCGGATCGTAGCGGAACAGCCGGGAAGCTGATGAGCAGAGCGTAGATGCTCATGAAGTGAAAACTCGGAGTTAAAAGAGAAGATAGACTTGTCGTAATCAAGCAAAGGTTTTTTTTTCGGCCTATCGTTTGTGTTTTCTTTAAGCGTTCGTGTTGTGTGTTGAACTGAACACGTGTTAGAATTGCTGTGTCAGTTTTTCAGCCTGGTCCTTTAGCGTGTCACCTGTTGTGCGAACCAGAGGCAGGGCGTGTGTTTTTTGTCCTTTGAGTTTTCGTGAGCAAACTGTGTGTGTGTCGGTGTATGGGTTTACGGATTTCAAGAAGGATTGCCAACTCCCTAGTTTTGCCTAACGGCGCACACGCTTTCACAACGGCTTTGCCGTTTTGAACAAACGGAGGTTACCGGGCGTGGGGTAACTACGAAGAATACCCCATGCCCTGTTCTATGCCTATCAGGTCTCCCTGCAGTTCTACAGCCACGTCAAATTAAGTGTGTGTTGTGTCCTTTATTGTAGTATATAAGCTTGTTTTTATTAAACAGGTACGCCCCTGGAAGTGTAAGAAATTTATCAATAAGGAATCCTTTGGAATCCGCGTGGCTGGAGCATCACAGAAACTTGTGTGCATTCAGTTCGCCTATAAGAATAAACAGTGCAAGTAGCTGACGTATTGGACCCAAAAAAGCAGAGCTAGAAAGATGGAAATCAGGAGGGATGAAAACGGAGCATACTGGTAATAGTCTATTGAAGAATATGGTTCTAATGGCAGAAACCTATATGGGAGTCTGTAACTGGATGGTCTGACACGCCAAGAATTTTCGGGTAGTGATGGCCACACCACCTGAAGATGAACCACCGGCATCCCTGTCTTTCCTAATTACCACGTAACTGTTCAAGAAATTGGTGTTTTGAGTGTAAGTATGTATCGCGGAGACACATGATACTTTGCTGGTTGGAAAGGAATACGCCGTAGAAGAAATAGGATTTTAAAGGAGGCCTCTACAGCCCCATTGGACGATATTTGCTTATCGCATTATGAACATTTAAGAGCTACGAAGTCTGCTTTTTCACTTTGTGCCTACGCCAAGGCAGCTGCTGCGAAACCTGGTCTCCTAATAAAATACGTATCAGATGAGGACGGAACACTGCAGAAAAAAACTACCTCGAGCGAAGAGGTCGGTAGTCGCTACTGACAAATCACTGCCAGCCGATGCTGCTGCAGCTTTTAAGCTTTCAGCTTGCACATTACACGTAAATTTATTTTAGCACAGAGACATTGCACCAACACAAGATGGCTATGCCGATAGGCGTAATATAACAAACACTGTATTCTCAAATATTGAGCAGCGTTTATTGATTTTCATTCGTGAGCTAAGGCAGTCGAAAGTATGAATTTTCCCCACTCTCTTGGTCAAGCTCGCCTCATTGATTGAACTGAGCATTGTGTTAGGGTATCAGTGAATGACAGCGTTGTGAAATCAATGGCGGTTTCTACTTCAGCCTGTCCAGTGAGAAGCAATCAATCCTGCTCATACAAACAAACTCTCTTACTTAAACAATACAGCCTCCTATTATCGATGGTGCGGCGAGAAAGATAATTTAGAGAGAGATAGACAAGGAGAGAAGAGTTGATAGTCATATCCGCCAAGGACGCGTGTACACTGCAGGAATGTATGGTGTACAATCTTCACAAACTTGTAAATTGTTCCTCTGAGGAAGCACATGAATAGATTATTCGCTAAATGGTTCGTGTGATCTTTTTTCTGGCCCGTATCTTTTTGCTCAAGGGGCCGGGTTCATCCCCATCTTTACCCGGCATCGCCTGGTCGCAGCTCTTGAAGCAATCGCTGCATGCCTCTTGGGTTACGTCAGCCCACCGGCAGCTAACGTATATCTTGGACAGGTCCACCACCACTTCTGTTTACACAGCCAACGACCAGCCAACACATTTCGACGTGCCCAGTGGTGACCCAAGGAAACGAAAAATGCCGATACCAATTTAAGTTCTTCAGGGTGAGTGCGATGGGTTTGGTCGCGGCATCGTTGCATCGGAGGGCAAGGCGGTTCTGGGGTCGCTCCGTACCAAACTCTTCATCGTCAGTGGTGGCGGCAAAGACTTCCACTTTCTCTTATACTCATCATCTCTGCGCGCTACGGGCAAGCAGGCAGTGTTTCCGGGTCCCTCTCCTCACCCTCTCTCTTGAAGCCGCATCTGTGTTGCGGAAAGCACAAACCTCCTCTCTTATCAGTCCGTCCCGTATCCCCACATGCATGGCATCCTCTCGCGTCCCACGTGCCCTACACCCAATTGCACTTCCTACCCATAAGTAGAAATCCTTTGCTACGAATGCCATCCGCCGGATCTACAACCACAATCGTGTTCCGACATCGCTTCATGGGAGGGCTGGTTGAATCCGGCACCTGGCGTTGATTTAAAATTGACGCTAGAACTTCTCGCGGCCCACTGCCTTCGTGTTGTGCGGACATCTGGGAGTTCTTCGGACAAGCCATCTCCTAATGAACAGACTGTGGCACGACGGCCCGGACTAGGGCTTTTTAGACAATAAAGTTTTCTGTCTCTTTCTATCTCTTCACCGCAGCGCAAAAACATTCCATTTACTCATCTGTAAGGACTGTAGAACCCTATAACTATTCATCAAGAAATATCGCCAGTTTCATCAAGCGAAAGGACGTCGTCTGACTACAAATTTTAGACGACTTCCGAACACCGCTGGAACGTCGTCGTGCGAGAATATTTGTCTTTCCGGACACAGACCCCCTAAGACGCCCATAAACCCCGTCGTAGTTGGGCTTGTACCCAGCTACGACGGGATGTCTGACAACGCTTATAAACGAAAACTAGAGGCAACGTTGGAAACGACGCTTCACTAGCCGCAAACGTGCATGCCGTCGATCCCTCTCATCCAAGCTGTCGTGCGGGAGGAAGTCAACAAGCTTCCTCCTGTTGGCGAAGTGAGCCGTCCAGGTGTTCACGCGCCTCAACTTTCCTCCAGCTATGCCAACCGAAATGGTTACCGGCCGTACACCTGTCATAGCCGCTACCTTTTGGAATGAAGGACACCCGACAGCAAGCCAATTTGCTTCCACTGCCACTGAGTCAGGCATGTGGCATTGTACTGTCAGGGGCATTCGCTTTTCTCATCACGGGAAGTCCATTACCGCTACAGGTACACTGATCAGATTTACACCTCGAAATCTGCCGTAACCAGCAGATATCAACGGTTTCTTTCATTGATACAGCCGATCGCCGTTACCACGGCGCGTCAAGTCTTGTTCTCTACAGCACCATGGCCCACTATCGCGGACATCGTATGGCAACTTCCACCCGGAAAACTAAATGATGCAGCTCCCTCACGTCATGCTCCATTTCCGAACACCACTGAAAATCCTATATATATGCTTTGTACCCAAAACATATTCTAGATTCAAGTTGAAAATATTGCCATTACCGCCTTGACTTGCACAGGTGCACAAACCTCTAGTATAAGTTCGGGGCTTCGCCGCACCTTCGAAGGGTGCTCACTCCGGCTGCATCAGGTGTTGCACGAGTCGCTGATAGAAATATGCGCAATGTCACAGGGATGTATGCAGCGCGTGTTCCTATTGGTGGCCGACAAACCATAGTGTTGTTTACTCTGCTACACCCAGGCTCTCAAGGCGTAATTCTCTGCCTCGCTTTTCTCCAAGACCATTCAGCACTGATCACCTGTCCAGCTGGAGTCCTCCGCTTGGAGCTGCCACCGTATCACGGCCACGATGATATTCGGAAGCTGCACTTCTGTTGCTCAGACGACGTTTGTTTACCGCGCCTAGCCACTACACCCGTGTCTGGCAACTGCCACCCCTTGTCCCAGATGGTGATACCTCGCTTCGCCTCTTTTGACATGCTCTTCGCGCGCAATGTGATGGCGCCAGACGCTGTCGTCAGGGTTTTGGGTGACCGCATCCGGCTAACGTTCACCAACTTCGTCTATATACCGCAGGTTATCCCAAAAGGACTGCAGCTCGTTACGCTGCGTTCAATAACACTGTGCGAGATGAATCCGTTAGGGATGTCACTAGACTGCCCTGTCAGGGAGAGGCCAAGCGCGTATTACCTCTGCCGCTCGATCTCGAACCAATGATTGCCTCAGATCTGCCAATTGTACACTAAAAAACCTTCGTAATTTGTGTCACGGCATAGATACATTTTGAGCTTAGAACCTAAAGATCGCCCTCTGGGACAGGTCACTCCTGTTGAGCCTCGCAACAACACTGGTGATGCCAATCTTGGGCGCACACTGCATTATCAAGTATTTATGACGGAACGACAAGCTATCAAATCGGAAGTGGACAAGCCTTCCACTAGTCCATGGGAATCCCCTGTTACACTTGTCAAGAAGACGTATGGAACATGGCCGCTTTTTGTAGACTATCGTCATCTAAACAAAGTTACTACTTAAGGCGGGTGCCTCCTTTTCCGCATTTACGGCGCGTTAGATTGCCTCCAAGGGGCCCAAATACTTTTCTTCATCGATGGACACACTGGGTACTGACAGATTGCCGTTGATAAGCTCGATTGCGAAACCAGCTTATGTAATGCAACTTCGTCATTATCAATTTAAAGTAATTCCCTTCGGGTTATTCAACGCGCCAGCCATGGGCCAGCGGATGATGGACTCCCAACATTATGGCTTAAAATGATCTACTTGTCTTTGTTAGCATGATCGCGCCATTGTATTTTTGTTGAAGTTTGAAAGCACCGTCTAACACCTTGCGGCGATCTTTGACGTTTTCCAGCTAGCACGACTACAGCTTAATACCAAGAAGTGCCGCTTTGGGCGTCGGGATATCATAGTTTTCGGCCATCTAGTTGACGAAACGAAAGTGCGTCCCGACCCTTAGAAGGATCGGGCAATCAAAGAGTTCCCTCAACCTCGCTTGCCCAAAGATATCCAAACATTCGCCGTCCTGTGTTCTTACTTTTGCCACTGTATTGAACTTCGCGGCTATCGCCCGGCCACTCACTTATCTCCTTCGCAAGAACGGTACCTCCTCTTGGTGCCTCGAGATTAATGTAGGTGGGTTCGATGCAACCTCAATGCTTGTGAAGCATGGAAACTAGACAAAAATTTAACAACGGCACCGGCTGTCCCCTTACAGCTCATCGACGTGTCGAGCGATATATTAGCTATTTTGTTGTCCTTGATAGATAGCAAAGCCTGCTCTGTACTTTTTTTATTTGAAAACCGTATTGCTGTTTAGTTATATATTTTCTTGGCTACAGGAATTTGAGATTCGTACGTTAAGACTCATTCCAATATTTTTGACAATATGGGTAAGACAGATATAGGTCTATAATTATATAGGTCATTTTCATTACCATTTTTGTGAATGATTGGTAGTCTAGCTATCTTTACCTGATCAGGAAATATTCAGGGGCCGAAAATCAAATGACATACGTGTGAGAGCAGCTGACTAATATACTGTGAGACTGATTTTAATGGGTCCATTTTATACCATCAACACTTGCCGCAGAGTGGTTAGGTAAATTGATAATACATAATGTATTTTGGATTCATCAGCGGGGACCGAAAAAGTTGATATATAAATATTTTTCATAATCTATGGTTCACAGCCTGTATCCATACCAGCGGGGATTTCACATGCCCCATACTTTAAAAAGGGTTGTTGAACGTATCAGCAAGTAAGGTACCAGAGCAAGATTTGCCCTATTCTAAGCTTGCTGAAGCTCTTTTTATTGGATGAAAATTAAAGATCATGTATGGTATTCCAAACTGCTTTCCGGTCATTCAGAATAGCTGCAAACTGATGTTCATAGTATTGTATGCGGGTCCCTTAATATCAGAGCCAAATTTATTTCTATACTTCTTGAACTCCTATAAGTAGTCCATTTGCTTTGTCTCAATGAATGCCCGGAATACGTTATCCCTTTCTTTTATTTTCTTCAGAACTGAAACATCTATCTACGGCTTTCTATTTATTTTCTTCCTTTTGAGCACTACGAGAGGAAACGCCTGTTTATAGAGTTGTGTTATTTTTAACATAAATGTTTTGTACGCCTGTACAAGTTCAGTGATTTGTAATATTTCACTCCCATCTGCCGCATCAACTAATCGGTGAAAAGTTTAAATTTTTTCAGTAGGAATCTTCTTGTAATAGGTAGAGTACATTTTCTTGCGCTCTGTTTTATGTGACTTTATGAATGCAAAAATGGGGAAATGGTCACTAACCCCAGGTATAACCACACCAGCACATATTTCACCAGTACAGTTGCTAAAGCACAAGCCAAGAAAAGTTTCAGACAATTCTGCCGCCCGAGCAGGCATATGAATTTTGTTCTCATAGCCAAAACACAGAATAGTGTCAAGAATGTTTTCCTTGTTAACAGAGGTAGACAACATATCAATGTTGAAATTAGCCGTTGCAGTGACGCGTGCATTTTGCCGTTCACACAATTCCAACAATGCCCGAAGAAATTACAACAAGGATGACACAGTTACGGAATGGGGCGTGTAACTTATTACTACGAACAGATTTGCCGACCTCACCATGACTGATTCAAAATTAAAAGTTGTAACTATATAATCTTCTGTAATATCAAATTTCACGCTCTGATGGATAAAGATTGCCATGCCGCCGCCTCGCCTAATTTCACTACAGACTGTGAGGAAATTGTAACCTGTAAAGGGTACAGAGCCTTCACAGCTCGTAAACCAAGTCTCGGTAAAAGCTAAAAAACCAAAATCGTGCTTTAAGGTGTCGAGTAGTATATCAACCGCCATTTTTTTGTTTCGTAAGCTTTGCGAATTTGCATAAAGTAATGATACCTGTTTTTGTCCTGGGAAATATTTATTCGCAGAAAGGAATGCACATCGTAGTAACAGTATTCATTTTCATGCGCCATTGTGACGTGCTCATGCGGTACGAGCTGTCATCATTAATTTAGCGAATTTTTTCGAGGTCTTGCTCTGCCACGATTCTAATCACTCTATCACGTGGGGTGCGACGCAGAAAAAGCTTTCCATTTTTGTCCCATGTGAATTGATATTATTTTTGAGTTGCCCTCGATTTTATTTTCCGGATGTGTGATTTCTTGTACGCTGTGAGGTTTTCACCGAAGAAAATGTTTGAATTTGCTTTCCATAATTCGCTTTTCTTCTCAAGCCATCTTTCTTTCGTAATGTGGGACGAGAACCTGACAATCGCAATGTCAGCTTTATGACTTTTCTTTTCCTTCTTGGATGGCACACGATGAGCCACGTCGACGTCACGCTCGGAAAGGGGTGGAATCTCAAGATCACATGCTAGTTTGATTAGCTTTTCTAGGAGAATTTCATTTGTGTGTTGGGTAAGCCCTGCACTTTTAGGTTAAGGCGTCTGCTGTACTGGTCTAGTTTGTTGACTTGATATTTGAGCTTATCCACTGCTTTTTTTAGCCTCAGCGTTAAGTTTCACGTATGGATTTTCGAGGTTCGAGATGTCGTCTGACTTGTGCTTCAGTTTCACTATAACTTCTTTATATTTATTTAACGTAACTTTCACCGACTCTTCGGTGTTCTCAATAGTTAATGTTTTGCAAAGCACCAGCCTTTGATTTGATCGTCATCAGTTCATTTAACTTGCGGTGCATTTCTCTTAGCTTATAAGCAATGTGCCTTTCTGAACCAGTAATTAGACCCTCTGAACGACTTTCAGCATGAGTCACCGATTTGCAAGTCGCGCATTCCCCCTATATTTGACCCGCTGCCGATTTCTTTTTGTAGGCATTTTCTGTTACTTCAGAGCATGTACCGGTATGGTCATGGCATCTACATTCAGAGCACATAAACCACAAATCACTGTCGTTTATCTTGTTGCAATTTCGACACGTGTTACTCATGCTGTCGGTCAAGCGAAAAACACTTTACGCACTAAGCAGCAGAAGAAACCACTACAGATTCATTAAATGTGCTAGGAAGCAAGAGCAACCAGCCTGCAACGCACAAGGCATGCTTTTAAAGCCTCTGCAATGCCTCGATGGTGTCTCTATGGCTGCCGAATGGGGAAGGGGGAAAGCCAATTTGTGAAGAAGGGAATGTATGCCATACAGGCCGAAGAAAATATCCACACGACCTTTGTGAGCCTCCCAAATATCCCCAAACCTACTAATGAGATATTTGTGACAATGAATAAAAATTAATTCGTTGGCCATAGGAAAAAAACATTTATCTGATACAAGACAAGGACAACGAAATATATAGAAGACAGCCGCTTCATTTCCTGAAGCACGATGTGCGTGCAGGGTCCCGCTGATTGGTACATAGCCTTATTTAAGTTCTCATAAAAGCATCTAAAAAAACTGTATGGAATCCTACGGATTTTGAATACTTATCGAGGAGCTGTATGCGCTTAACCTCGCGAATAAGCTAGAAAGGACGAGTTGCACAAGACCTTCTGACCGATTCATGTTGCAACGCTGAGGGGTATACAGCTTGAAATTATTTAGATGTGTCAAAAGCTGGTAAAAGTGGCTGAATTACTAGAAATACGCTTTTTAATTTACTAGAGCATCAAAGCGGGTGATTTGTAGCCCAGGCACTGCTGCCCCTCACAAGCGGACTGTAGCAGGTGACAGCGGCGCGAGTCGCTAAGCCGACGTTAGAGCCAGAGGGCGCCACTCAAACATCTCACCGCCAATACCGCAACATCACGACTGCACCTCTTCTACATGAGGTGGGGCCATCACGTTCTAGCAACAAACGCGTACTGTGTCCTTTCCCTTCATTTCTAGACTGTGACTCTTTCTCGTATTCTGGAACTCGTGCATGTTTCCCCGCTCGCTTTGCCGCCGTAACCTATTGTGACCTAGTTCCACAGTGTTCATTAGTTTTTCTCTGTTCATAGTGTGTATTGATTGGTGGTATGGGTATAATATAAACATATTCTCAGTTACAGTGCTTCTTCTTCTATTTTTATTGTTCCCAAACATTACAGTTTTCGCGTCTGTGTACGACGTGGAAAAGACCATTCCAAACAAGTCTTAAAGCTTGTTATCTCTGCTCGGCACTTTTTGAGCAGTTCTTTAGTCTGCTCAATGTAATTATAATAACTAATCACTGGTGAATTCAAAACTTGATATTGGTGCCTAATTCCATAATTACCAGTGATGCTCGCCATCGTTCAATACTAGAGTCACAATTATTTTACGAGAAAATCAAAATACCGATACAGGGCTTCGGCGTATGCCTCTAAGAAGCGTGCTCACGGCTTTCCAGTTCGAGCGCAATCACCAGGTTTATACTCCGCAGACGACCAATTCGTGCCTCGCGCTGGTCAGAAGCTTGAGGAGAGGTGAGAGAAAAGGAGCTAGTGCACAAAACAATCTTTCGTCTTTATCCTGGGTGTGCCGAGAGCAAAGCTTTGATTCAGCAAACACGCGATCACTTGTACTGACTAGAGTCACAGCTGTCAGGTTAGAGGCTGGCCCACTTTTACGGTTGTTGCCTTCGGTAGTTCAAAATACTTACAAAACGTATTGCATGGATGCGTCATGCCAGTCACCTAATTTTTATCAATAGCAAAAGTGTACAAATGTTTGTTTCCCGAGTGTGGTGGTAACAAGGACTTTACACTAACGGCCTCGTATCTGCAGGTGACCGACTTTTGTCACTGGAGCAAGCAATAGCGCGCCCGAGAACATTTCGGAGAGAGTGGGTGCGCTAAACTAACAAATATCAAGAGTGAACCAGCTTGTGGCAAGGCCACTCTGCATGTAGTCCCTGACACGGGCTTCCGGGTTAATTCTATTTACGCTTTTCAGCGTGAATCTCCGATCATTACGCACAAAGATCCTTCTAGTTAGGAGATGTTTTAAAACCAGAACAATTTGTACAAAGGTTGGAGAGGACTTCTCCATGACACCTCAAAGCCGTACCTTATAGCGATATGACTCGACGTCTTCATACGTCACTACCACTCCTATTTCATTTGCTGCTAAGGTACCCCATTGATCAACAGACGTAACGTTGTAGCTCTCTACTTTACAGACCTGCAAAAAGCATTCCAGAATAGCAAAAAACCAATGTTTTCACTGTAGATACCCGGGTGGAATTCTCCAAAGCATGTAAGCAAGTTATAACACCACTGAAACTGCAAGCGCATGCACCATTCTTTTCCAAAACGTTCGCTGTGGTAGAGCTTTTCGTGAAGTACATTTCAAGTGGGTTCCTTTTTTTTAGATGTTTTTTAGCCGTAATTGTAAACAGAACCGCATAGAAATTATGATCATGTTACGGACTCGAAACAAAACACGAAACATGATAATGTATAAGATTATGTGAGGAGTGGATCGTTGGGTGGGCAAGGCTCGGGCTGGGCCACCCGCAAAGCCACACCTCCTAACACAGTTCCACAATTTTGAAAAAGATTTTCGCATGCAGCAGTAAAACAAACGTGTTTCGTAGGAGTTTCTTTACCTGCGTAAGTAGCAATGTGTGTTACTCCTTTCCCCTCGCCACCCCGGTCTATTGAGTGCTCATGAAGCACAAGAATTAATTTGGAGGTTTTGAAATCTACAACCTAGAGGTAATTATTGCGGACCACGAAAACAGCAATTTTCGGTTAATTCTCGGCTAAGCGGCAGCCCGGGGTACTATATGACGTATGTATTATTACTTCAGTACCTATACCACATCTCTTATGCACATGGCAGTTTGTGGGGCTGCTACCGGAAGAGAAACCTCCTAAAATTGCAATTTTCGTTGTCCACAAACTTTTGATCGTAGCTGCACATGCGGTATAGGTGCGTTTTATTATCAAAATCGTGGGTAAAACGTATTAGCTGGTAACACAACGGCAGTTACAAACAAGTGTGTGCGTGACGCTCTACTGATGCGATTTTCGTAGCAATCAAGACGTGCCGTCAATGCGGACGTATAGCGTAGGTTCCTTATTTTTACACGCGTTATAGGTTGGTCGAAGCCAGTGGATTGAATTTCGATGCGGAGATTATTGCGGGCTCAAATTTATCTCAAACAATCCACAGACCTTGTAAATCTTGAAGTGAATGCTGTTGCGTAATGTGGCAGGCGAATTCCAGAGTTTTCCACAAAACGTTATTTCCTACACTGCCGTCGCAATATCGAATTGCCCGTCTACAAAACCCCTTGGCAAATCCAACCCAAACGCGTTCATTCGCACCGCAATTCAGACATGGGGGGTTGTGTATCTACTCTGATCAAAAATATCGTTCATAAAAAGCCTACTATGCTGCGGATAAATTAGTGTGTGTTACTCCAGTACTTCTGTGTGACACCTTGTGGGGAGTTTAACATTCGTGTAGGTTTTACAATTTGCACACAATATACAGCATGCGGCTAATTACTTCTCGACCAACAAATAGATCAATTTCTTCGTTTTTGGGTGCAAGCCATACACGCAAAAGAGTCAATGAGCGCTCGCTTCTGGGCTAGTTGGTACATAATTTCTTGCAAGAACACTGCGCTAAATTTAAATTACGAAGGCGAGGACGGTGGAACACACGCTTTCGTAAGTCTCCATTGGGTATTCTGCCGCCCTCGTCTTCGTAATTTCAATATAGCGCAGTGTTTTTGCAAAAAATGTATTCCAAACCGCGCCAAGATAGTACACCGCAGAAATCTGGATAAACCACGGCATAATTCACCAAATACGCAAAATAAAGCGACATAGAAAACACAAAAGTAATAATAAAGTAAACTTGCAAACCTTGCGACGAAGGTTGACAGCAAGTATACGTGCCAATAAACAAGTCTATTATTCTAAAACGGTTACAAAATTCTTAAAGGCTGACCCTGCAAAGTTTTGGCACCATCTTAAAGAAAATGGCAAAACATCGATTGATCACGTTTCGATCGACGGAGAAAAAATTGACAACCGCAAAGAACTTGCGTCGCATTTTAACCGTTACTTTCATTCCGTCTTTTCAAAAACCAGCCCGTGTGACACATATCGCAATAAAACGGAAGACCTTAGCTCTGATTTCATAACCTATGAGGGTATATTTTCGATGCTGTTGAAGTGGAAAGAATATTTTATAAACGCTCATTGACTGTGTCCTAAATTGCCGACACTCGTACAGTTTTAATATGCCGACGTGTATGTACTGTTCATTTGCTCATTTTTGTCGCACATGTGTTTTGTATGTATCCACCGTTTTATTTTCGATTGTATTCTTGTTCTTGCATACCCGCACATCAAGTTTGTGTTTTAGGACAAACCAAAATGTATCATGTTTTAAATCTGTGTTAAGTGTTTGTTATGTAAGTGTATGATGAGTTTTCCTCTCGTTGTTTCTGATGACAATTGTGGGGCAGAAACCCCGTCAAGCTACTTTTTGTGGCTTTTTGTTTCTGTCCTGGCATTGTTTTTATGAATGTAAAAATAATGCTGAATAAACTGAACTGAACTGAACTGTTGAATCTAAAGCTGAAATCGTCATGCGGCCCTGACTGCATTCCAAACATTTCTTCGCCGCTATGCTGAATCACTTGCACGTTTCCTTGTAATCCTTTTTCGGTTGTCTTTTTCGCGTGGTACTGTGCCCCTAGACTGGCTAATCGCTCGTGTGGTTGCTGTATTTAAAAAGGTGATGGGACAAAAATCGAAAACTATCGTCCGATATCACTCACATGTACATACTGCAAGCTGTTGGAGCACTGTATTGCAAATTTTATGATTACATTTCTAAATGACACTAACCTTTTAGCTCCGTTTCAACACGGCTTTCGTAAAAGCGTAAAGGCTTCTCGACCACCACCCAACTCATTTCTACCGTTTATACACTCGCGTCCACTCTCGATAAATCTGGTCAAACGGATATAATATTTATGGACTTCAGCAAAGCATTTGATCAGGTTTCTTATTCTGGTCTGATAATGAAACTTAACCGATTACACTTCCCTTCCAACCTAGATAAATGGATATCGTCCTACTTAAATACGCACCGTAAGTTCGTCGATGTAGATGGCCACTACTCTGACTTCCTTCCCGTTAATTCTGGTGTCCCGCAAGGAAGCGTCCTAGGCCACTTGCTTTTTTAAATTTAAATTAATGATCTAACAGCCTGCCTTGATGAGTGCGTTACTATTAGATTATTTGCCGACGATTGCTTAGTTTACAAGGAAATCAAAAATAACAATGACCAGGTTGTTTTAAATAGTAGTATAAGGGCTATTTCTGACTGGTGCGACAAGTGGCACATGAAACTTAATCTCAAGAAAACACTGTTCATGCGCGTTAACAACAAAAAAATGTCCCTCTGAATTCCAATACCGCATTAATGACGTTGTAATTGCTCAAACTGAAAGCTTTAAGTACCTGGGCGTAACACTCACTAGTCACCTAACATGGTCCAAACATATCGATGCTGTCTGCGAATCTGCTCGTCGCAAACTTGATCTCGTCAGACACAGGCTCAACTCGCCCCCGCATGTTAAACTGTTGGCTTACATCTCGTTAATTGTCTACACTAGAATATGCATGTATTGTTTGGGGCCCCTTCTATAAGAAAGTTGAGCAGATTAACAGACTTGCACTTCGTTTTACGTATAATCGATATAAAAACTCTGATTCTCCTACCCAACTAATGAACGCAAACATTAGCTCCTTAGAATCTCGCAGAAAGCTTGCTAGGCTAAAATTTCTTTTTCATCTCTGGCATCAGGACTTAAAGCTCGACTCCTCTACCTACCTTCAGCTTCAACCACTAGACCCACACGACATCACCATTCCTGTAGATTAACTCCCATTTTTGCACGTACGATTTTAAACATTCCTTCTTTCCCAGAACCGATTGGAAAGCCACATATTTCTTTGAAATGATGTACCCCGATCAATTAAAAATTTTCTTAACATGTAAAATTTCAGCTGTCTTGTGTTCTCCCCATTTCAGTTGCTTGTTGTATGGCGTTATAAATGTCTTTTTTTTCCACTTCTTCATGCTTTCATGCATGCCTTGTATGCCACCTCGGCTTTACTATACCCTTGATTTTTTCCCTTGCGCTGCTTTTTTAGTTATTCTTTACTTTTCAGCTTGCAATGTGTGTATCAGAATATTGTGTGTACCCCACTCCTGCTTTGCAGTATTTTGTAAATAAATGAAATAAAATAAAGAAATAACGCAAAAGCGGTCGGAATAGTGTGTAAGGGGGGCTTCAGTGGCATACATTTCAATTTATAAAGCGTTCGTTGATTCGGCCACGTCGATATGTGGTACAGTACTAGTACACATCACTGTACTGCAAAACAGCACCACAGTTAGCTCTGTGTCGCACATTATCCTTCACTTTTCCCTTTGAGCTATTACAACGGCCACTGCCCCCGCAGATTGACGTATAAGGCGAACAATGACTACTTTGTTTAGCTGGTATTGGTTGATGACGCGAGTACTTAACGGCGGCATTCAACAGAAAGAGCCATAATCAGGGTAACATTACGTAACACTAAAATGCGATTTCGGCATGCTTAAAACCTTTATACTTATTGCACGCCCAACTGCGGGTACCCATTCTATATAATTGTTGAAGCGTTGTTTCAGTGGTACACGTCTGTTTTCAATAGGGAGAGTGAAGTCCTCCGCAAACCTGCATTTAGTTTATTTTCTATTTTATTTTATAGCACTGTGGATTTTCTTGTATATAAAACGATATTCACTTTTGTACACGCTTGTCCTTAATAAAGAACGGAAAGGCATTGGCGAAAGTGGATTTTATTGTTGACGTTTCAGTGGCGGCCATCGTTAGCTGTTTACTTTTATTGTTACCGTAAGGCTTGCGTATCGGTACAAGAACGCCTTTACAGCAGTGTTAAAAGTTTGAAAACCTGCGTGCTCATTGTATTTCTGACGTAGGTTCAAAGCACATAATGCCCGTGTGCCATGTGATAGAAACGATAGCGCCAGGTGATTGCAATTATTCCGTTTTCATTCACCGTGTTGCCTTGGAGCGCCTAACGCAGTTGCACGTTTTCTTGCTATCTCTCGTGCAGCCACATATAGAGCAGGCACGCTTCATTAGTGTCATAGAGATTACACAACAAGTCATTTAAAACTAGAAATGTACTGAGTAGTCGGCATGCTTCGCCTAATTTTTCTCGCGCTGTAGCTGCAAGAAATGGAAGCCGCACAGCTACCATGGCCCTGAAGCAAGTGTCGCTATCTGCCTGAAGGAGCGGAAGCGCGACTAAACCATCTGAGCCCCCGCGGGCTCCGTTCACACGCGCCTGGTACTCTTCTACCGTGGCTTGTAGGAACTGTAAAGGAAGAAGCTGCACTCGCATTATAACCACCCACACGGCTCCTGGTGACCTTGAGCGACCATAAAATTTCGTTCATCCGCGCCACAGCCAAGCAAACATGACGAACCCGTCTTTAAAGCAAAAAACGGAGTCGGTGCAAAAACCAGCCTTAGCGGCTCATGAAGGAACATCGTTGGCCTGACCCCTTTCCATTGATGATGCCCTGCTGTCGCTACTACAACGATGTCATTGTAAGAAGAAACCAGTGAACCGTTAGTCCCTCCAACGAAGGAGCATTCTCATAACCTTAGGTTACAAACTTGCAAGCTTGGTATTGGGACGTCCCAAAACGCAATGGTTCTTCAATTCTCCACCTGCCGCTATAAAAAGGCCACGCTCTCACAATATTTTAATTTATTTGCACACTCGAACCGTTATCGAAGTAGTTCGAAGGCAATATTCGTTAACCGATATTTGCTAAGTAGTACAGGTAAAAACCGGCATTAACAAATCGACTATACTTGATACAAAATACAAAAATTCTTGGCACAACAATGCTTGACACAAAATTGTATTTTCGAAGGCGTCGGACCCGCTATACACAAAGTAACCCCTACATTTCTCCTTGTTGCATTTCGAGCTCAATGAACCGGACCATGAGTACGTGAAATTATAAAATAACAGCGTTCAGTTGAAAAAACAAGACGGCTTCCTTATTTAGTTGATGAAGGATGTGATCTTGGTCTGGTGGATACTCACGGAACTGAGCACGGTCAAGTTTTCCACAGCGTCTACGAACGAAAGGGCCTTTATACTCCTGGAGTTAAGGACTACAGGGGCTTTTAGAAATAGCTTCTCAGCATCCTGGTCATATATTTTTTCATTATATTCGACATCGCGCGCCTTTAGCGGTTTCAGTTTCGTTACAAAACAATAAACGTCTTTGAAATGAAGCGTACCAACCAGTCTTTATTGATTTCGCTACCACCAACAATTCGCTATATAATTTTCGTTATAACGAGGTTCAACTGTACTTTTATTTCTAGTGGGTTCTGTTAAAAGGTGAGTCTGCTCTAACAAACACGAGAAATGACGGAAACAAGACTCCTTCACTTTGTAAAGAGAAAAATTGTTATATGCGAAAACAGTAAAAAATTTTGGAACAGATACAAATTGTACATTGAACAAGCAATATCGACGAATGAGGAGAGTGACATGTGTTCCACAACAATATGAGAGGAAACTGCTTCGTACAATGTGTGTTAGCGCAGCTCGAAAAAAACAAAAAAAATCACTGTGACCAAGCAATATCTACGCGGTTAGCGTCACTTTTCGGGAGGGATGCAGGATAGTGGTCATCGATAACTGAATTAGCTGTCCTCGAATTCACTTCAGACGGATGACCAGAGCGCCGTAAGGTGTTTATGCGTGGCGCACTCGACGTATATAGTGGTTGTTTTGATTCTTTCTCGGACGCACCACGTCTAGTATTTCTTGCTCACAACTCACTCGTACTGGTGAATCCACTGTTTGATATTTTCAAAGCGTCGCCGTCAAACGAAGCACGAATATGGGGTGCATTAAACGAGAAATGACCAGCGACCCCACTTCTTTCGTATTTTGAGAAAGAAATGGCGGGGCTTTGGATTTTTTTTATCTTATTGTACTCTGCTGCGAATGCAGAATCAAGTGCCGGCCCTGTGGTCCTTGTCCGAGACAAGCCCCACATTCGACAACGTAGTCTGGTCGCCCCGCGCGTATTCTTTGAGTAGGTTGAGAGAGCCGCAGTTTATGGATGAGCGTAGAATAGGCATACCAGGCCACTGCGACATGAATGCCTTGGACAGCACTGGGGCCGCGATAGGTACTGGGTAAAACAGATTTTAGGTGCCACATCTGCTGAAAGAAAGCAGAGAATAGTTGCCCTAATCCTAATTACGTTTGCTGAACTCCTTGCTTCCCCAATTCCCCGGGCATAGGTTGCTGACGAAGGGGTCATACGTTTTGTCTTCACCATGATTTGTGATGAAACCGTGGGAATATTGTGCCAGCATTTCGACTTCACTCATGACAAATCATAAGTGTGGAAGTCTTCAAACATCATGTAATCTGGCGACGTCATGTTTAGCAAGTATTTTCACCGTTTCATTCAACATACCACCGGACATTCATGTGAGAATTGGTATGGTAACCCCACAAAGTTGTCTTAGTAGTAGTGGAAACATACCCGAGTGAGTTTTGTTTTAATTGCTCCAACAAAATATTCTTTCTTCAAGCGAACACTATGCGCGACAAGCTGTGAACCTTTGGAGTTGAGTCTGTGCTGATCCGTTTGCTTGCACCGCAATTCTAACAGTTTTTTTTAAATATAACATTTTTTTGAGCAAGCACGTTGAATTTTATTTTTAGTAATGGTGTATAGTAATAATACCGTTGTCACCGATTGTTGGCCCTATGCCGCATGCGAAAACGTAACAGAAACATCAAGACCACAAATCCTTGCGCGAACCCGCACTGTCGCAACTTTATCTTTTTGTTCACATTTTTTTTGTTTGATCCCTTTTTTTCTTCAAGCTATTTTCTAAACATTTATTGTAGGAAAACCTATTGCTCTTGGTACCCGCACGGGTAGGAACGCCAACTACACTCTGTGCCCCTGCAGCCGCCTTGCTGAAAACTAAACAAATTTTGGAAAGTTCGGAATTAAGAGTCCTCCATTTTGAATTAAGCTGCTTCGGTGTAGCCGCAATTCATAATAGTCCGTGGGTATAAATGGAGCCTTCAAGCTATAATTCGCCCTAGGTCCACGAAAAGTGCAACCGTGTCCTGCTCAACCCTTACATGTTGCGGTTATTGTCGCAGCAGCGACAGGGCGACAAAAATTGCATCAGCCCTTCATTGACTTAAAATAAAGAGAATTTTCTTGTTAGTCCTGTTATCGGGACCGATGGCATCTTGTCAAAAAGTGATTCAGTTCCCCATTGACTGGTTGGTAGACCAAAGAGCTCTGATAAGATCTCTGGACACACCCGCGTGTATGAAACCGGGCTTACATTGTGTCAAATCTGTTACTTGAGAATGCGACAAAAGGAATTATTCCAGCTGAGACAATACACGCCTCTGTAATAGAGGAGTGCAATATTAGACTTTTATTTCGTAAACTACGGATCCGTATATATTGAGATCGTTCTTGTGATTTAGGGAGCGAAAAAGCTTTGCACGCATTCTTTCTTCATTTGCGATGATGAGGGTCTTTGAATGTTTTACGTGAAAGAGGATGCACTTGTCTGCGAAGGTTTGTAGGCAAGAATCGCCGAGTTATATTACAGGCAAGAATGGCGAAGCAACCATTCAATGGAACGTTTTTAAGTATCCATTGCAGAATAGGTTTTTGCTATGTCGTGTACAGTAATATCGCGTGCAATCCTGCCCTCTTACCTCAGTAAGGCTTGCGTTCCTATTCGGCATTAAGTAATTTTTGCTGCAAGTTTGACCAAAACCGTAGTTTGGGCCGTCAAACCTGTACCTTCTTCCTTGTAGGGTGGCACTCACGAAATAAGCAGCACTACCGAATTGGCCCTCAACCCAGTTTCTCAGGGCATTGTGAGCCGTGGTCTGAAAAACAGTTATGAAAAAAAACAGAATTGAAGACACAGCCACGTTGTGCAATACAAAACATTGTTACACTTTTCCCAACATCTCTCATTACTGCCTTTAAGTTAGAAGTGTGGGTTATATTGATCCTCCATTGGCCAACTTTCTAAAAGACTTGTCTGTGGCCAGGGGGGTTCAGCAAATGCAATGTCGAAAATACCGGGTTGCGAGGATGAAGGTCCGGAGTTCCAACCGCCACGTAGACAGCATAAAATACAGTATTGACCCTGCAAAACGCTGGACACACGAAGAACGGTAGGTCCTCTCTGTTTATTAGAATTATCTTTTGACAACTTCGGGACAAACAGTCAGAACTAAAAATTACTAAGGGGGAACATCAAGCAGTAACTAGCCTTAGTTCCTTGAATAGGTAACACGAAAAAACTAGGGATATTGAAGGGCTACTAGACAATTTAAAACAGCTCTGTAAAGGGATACTAAGAAACAGACGATGAAGGAAGTGACTAAAAAACGGAACAAAAAAGGGTTGCTTATCTGGCCACTTCGCAGCAAATATCTTTAAAACGGATCGTTTTCTGCTGCTCCAACAACGTAAATAACTCTCTCCACCCCTGCAAACCACTCTTACCCTCCCCTCACGTTTTGCTCCTGCCCAGAAGGAGAAGAAGCGCACTTATTGTACCTACACCTGACGCAGTCAGGGACCAGCTACTTGCATCTGCCATCGGCATGCCGGGCAAACAAGACTGGCACGCTTAGTGGTGTACAGCTGAAAGAGCCGTATCCTGCGTCTTGTTATTTTCAGTCAGAATGAGGTGGACCGATAGACCACTACAGCTCGTTCAGCTTTCTAAGCAAATGAGCGGCGGGGCAACCTCGGCCATGGAAAAAAAACAGCTCCCCTTAAGAATTGCCCTAACAAAGGATAAGTGACCAAGGTAGAACGACCGATCGCTTTCCACAAAGAACGCTGCCTGTGCTCTCGAAACACTTACGGCAGTACAGTGAATTATAATAATTAAACTTCAGCAGCTTAGAAAACATATTGGGAAAATAATAAATTCCTAATTAAAACAATCAAGTATCGTGTGTCTCCATGGAGAACCCTTGCATTGGAAGCATTTGAACTTCGTCAGTCTCCAGAGTGCGTTCAGAAAAGACAGCGACATCTCTTCTAAATAGTCACGGAGTGTAGCGACAGTCGCACAGCAAAGTGTTCTTTGTCAAGTTGTTCGTTCAATCACGGCCATAATACGCTTCCAGTACACTTAATTTTTTCCAACCGGGTGATACCCGCGTCATCAATATATATTACCCCATTTCCGTTCATACCTGAAGGCTCTACTGAAAAAGTGTTATCACCCACGTGAAGCTCCAAACAATAGCTGGGGTAGCCCTCCCAAGTACGCAACAGCACACCCTCTTATAGATTTCAAGCATGTCCCATGAGTTGGAAAGCGCATTCACTAAGGCGCTAATACTAATAATACTAGCAGCTTTAAGGCTTTAGTAACGTCAAAGATTTCGTATAGACACAGCCAGGGTTCAAAAGCAACGGAAGTCGTTACTATATTAGAAAAGGAACTTAGGCTTCTAGATTCTGATGCATAAAACGCTTGTATTTATCTTCCTATTTCAACTAATCAAAGTCAAATCTTAACAAACAAGGAACATCCGTAAAACTTTGTCCCACGTTTGGTGAGATAACACCTGAGGGCTTTACTGTTTGAACTCCTTCTGGCGTTGCTGACGGGGTAGTGGAGCGCTGTTTTTGTATAAGAATCTCAAACAGCCCTGAACGTCTGGTAGCTGTATTGTATGACACTGTATTAAGTTTATACGCTGAATTCGATCAGTGGTTCCTAGAACAGTAGTGAACGTAACATACGTGATGCATGCTGTGAGGGCGGTTTCTTATCCAAATGAATAATCTTCTTGCACTCAGAAACTAACGTCGACTATTCACTTGTTTTTATAACAAATTGCATTCTTTTTCCTCTTTGCGTGATAAAAGACTGATAAAAGGGAGGTATGATTTTGTCGACATTTCCTCAAATGCTGACTCCTTTGTCTTTTTCTTGGAATACGACACCAAGTAGTTTGGACAAGTCTTTCGGAGAAATTGCCACTACCCGTACACAACCTGTAATACTGACAGTTATAACTCTGCATCTGCTGTGCCCTGCGCTGCATATGGCATTGCCTTTATCAGCACAAGTACTATAAATTGCAATACGGGAGTTTTTCACCCGCATAATATGCCTTCCTGATTACCGTGATTCACGTAACAAACCAAAATACAAAGATCACTTTTACTGTATATTTGGGCGTTATATCTTCTGCCCTACTCAGGCAAGTGTAATAGAAACGTTTTTGCATTTGTAGCGCAACACCCCTTGACTACGCGAGAAATGTACGGGAGTAGCGGGCTGGGTTGCCTCTAGCACCAGTATTTTTGTAGCGAAATCGCAGACTAGTATTATTCTGTGATTTTTTTCCCGGGTTTAAGCTTTTTCTGCGCACCTTTCGTGAGGAAAGATGCCACAAGGAACCTTTTGATTTCTAGGCAGCCAGGACTAGCGACACAGCAAACCGCGATCTCTCAGGCTGGCGCTGTGACCAACCGTAAAAATAATTTTTGACACCAAGGGCAGGGGCCTTTAACAGCGGCAGTGGGAGAGCCATAGGCGATATCTTGTTAGCTAGCAAGCTTGGCACCTCAATAACAATTACGATAGGGTTTGCGAAGGAAGTACCCTACCTTCTAATTTTTATACAGCGAACCTGTTCTTGGTGGAGGCTTCCATGAGACGAGGCATGAAGCGAGGGCTCAGAGATGAGGGGAGCGGACAGAGGAGTGAAGGAGGGAGTTAGCGCCATGAACAGGTGCACCGTAGCGATAAGAACAGACTTGGGCGCCAAGCGCAGGTGAGCGACACCAAAGTGCTAGTCAAAGCGCGGGCACTGTCCTGATGGGCAGACTGAAGCAGGGGAGTAGAGTAGAGTGATTGGTGAATGTGCGCCGCAAATATGGTTTGAAGGAGAGCGCATATAAAAACGGTTCCTCTTAGCAGTCGGCCGTTTTATTTTGTTGCGGGCTCTCTTCAAGAAGACGCGGCGCGTCGGACCACTTGGGACCGTTGGCGCGCGAACGGGCATTGCGCCAGCAGGTAAATTCACAGGCCCGCGCAAAATATAACTAAGCCATTCACATGCGGATAGATAACTGCTCAGACAGTCTTAGGTAGAGCAAATCGATGTGCTGCATTGGAGAAGTTCTACAAATGAACGTTGTGATTAGGGAAAGCCAGGCAGCTGCGCTGTTAGCGTTTGCGATGCCACGTGCGTTAAGCTTACTAAGTTTTCATTGCTCTATGGTTTGTCGATGTGTACAGACGCAACGTTTGCCCCCCCCCCCCCCCAAAGAGCGGCACCGCACCGAAGCAAACTTCCCATTCTTTGCTATTGTCTACTCCTAAAAAATGCCCCTCTTTTTCATCCGTGAATCCAGAAAGACAAACTAACTGACCACAAATTCCCTCTTCCTCATGGCCAAGTTCAAGGAACGTGCTATGGGTAACAATTCGTATAAAAATGTGAACTTCAGAAAAATCTGTCTAAAAGTGAATAACCACAAACAAAAAAACATTGAACAAACCATAACTGATGATCTTTTAATCAAACTCGCTACCAACGGAACATTAAACATAACATCACATTAAACGTCACATGGGGCACATCAGTATTCCATTGTAAGGACGGAACAGACACCGACCTCATTCCCGCAAGGGGCACCTGTATTCATGGATGCGGTATTTGCGGCCCCACGGACCTAGATCCGCCATTTATAAGCTGTCACCAATAGTGGGGATGCGTTGAGAGGTAAAAGGCAGAAGCCGCAAACGGTGGCCGTTGGAGCCCTCGTCAACGTCAGGCTGGTGGGCTATGTGTCCCTCCGCCATGCAGGGAGCTTACAAACCTCACTTAAAATGAGGGTGCAGTTACGGCGGAACTACCCAAGTTTCGAACTTTTTATCACATACCAACATTTCAGTTCACAAAAAGGGGTCACACTGACATCTCGCTCTCTGCTCTTCTGATCATTTGTTTTCCCAAGCGAGACAACTATCCTCGCTTTCTTGCCCTTGAATCTCTTCATACGACTTATCCTTTGGTCACACATTCAGGATTTTTTATTTATAAGTTTTTTAATGGCATCCTTAAAAAATTTATGCCGCAAAAAAAACCGCGAAATTCTGTCAATTCTATTTGTCAATTCTATTAACAGCAACAGCAGCAGGAAGCCTCTTCCAATCTGATTTCAAAGAACCACCCCATTCAACATCGGTCTCTGGGTCGCGAGGAAGCTCAAAACTGCCAAGCTAACAGCAGGCCCTGTGCAGTAAGAAGCGTTATGTGGGACTGCCACCGAACCGGAAGCTTCTCTCGAGCCAGCCAGCTAATAGCAACATGTTCGATTAGAAAATCAAAGAACCACCCCACGGTAGACTCAACAGCTGTCAGGGTGTGATCTCTGAGCCAGATCTGCTCAAAGAAAGATCATGACCTTTTCAGACGCTTGAATGATCAAGGCGTTAGAGCCATCGGGTGAGTCAACATTCTCAGAGAAAATACATAATCCCCACGAAAAACATTAGCCTAGCGTTCAACCCATTCCATCTTTTGTTAATATTTTAATGTATGTTTTATTACATCAGCATTCTCTCACTACATACATAACCTGCGCCGCTGTTTTAAGTGCCGATGGTTCGGCTACGGTACGAAAGCTTGCCGCGGCTGAATAACTTGTGCTGACGAACTTGGACTGAACAACTGAACAACTTGTGCTAAATCTGATTCACATAAACAGATTATTGACAACTCTCGGTTCAGTAACTTTACTTGCGCTCACTGCCTCGTACCACACCGGGCTTAGACCACGACATGCGAGACATTTCACTTTCAGAAATATCATAAACGCCCATGAAACAAAGAATATCTTCCCAGAGGAGTGAAAGAGGTTCGCAACTTTCCCATTGGGGAGGAACACCTTCCCGGCCCGCAGCGGAGAAAAGCAACGTGGAGTTGTGACAGTGACGCAGTGCCGCTACAAAACGTTTCTCCTGCTCCTGCCTTCAGCAGACTAAAACATCACACAAGTGCTTGCTAAGCCGGCACTGGTTGCAGTGGCAAGTCCATCCGTAGGGGAACTCGATACTTTCATAAGATAGCGATAGTTCCATACTTTCATAAGCGCCCCCACCCCCTGAAGAAGAACGGCCAATGCGTTGACGTTAAAGTCGTAATTTCGGCACCAAACATAATATCCCAGCTGCGTAAAAAGCAACCCTATAAGCAATAAAAAAAATGTGCAACACAAACAATAACAAGAAAGAAACAATAACAAGTCTGGAATATAACAACGATTTGTGCATCGGACTGGTATGACCTCAGAGAAGAAATATATAGGCCAGGCAAGGTGACGCCTAAACGAATCAGCAACATTCAACTAGTTGGGCCCCAGTACACTCTGGTCCCGGAAATCAGAACGCTCACCAGCTAGTTCGAGGAGTCGCGGACCAGACTAGCAATAATCAAACCAGCGAGCCAGTCTCTACAAAGAGCACACAGAAGATCGCATGGACACCTATTGAGAAATACTTCATCATTACAGAAACAGTGGACTGCACTTCCCTCAACCGCATAAAACCTTCAACAAGCAGCAGGCCACAGCTTGGAGACTGATTCAAACAGGAACGTACGCAAACCGTCTTACATAGATATTACTACCCAGCCATGCAACACAAGTGCAAACACCACTAGCTAAGGGCGAATTTAGAACACATCCTGTGGTACTGCGCCAAAATACAAAACACTGATCACAGAACACTCATCATATACACACCCGAGCAGGGGGATACAGACTTCCTCAGCTCGGACGCTGGCATCCAGCTACAAGTAGGCCGGATGGCCGAAGCCGCCGCCAGAGACCAAGGACTCGTGGCTGATGGCTGAGGGATAATAGGCGGGGACCCCCATCTCTCCGACTCCCAACCGCTTATCGGGCTACAGTAAAACTTTTTCTCACCCTCCTTTTCTGGAAGGATGGAATAGAAAAAAAAATAGAAAACGTTTTTTTTCTTCTCGACGAGAAAATAACGCGCAAGCTTGCGGCATGTGTTGTCTTAGTACATTATACTAATATAACAGTTTTTTGTTAACATTTGAGCCATCGTCGTATTTTAAGTCTTCTGAGGGTAGCCCGAGCTCAGAAAGGGTGTGGGAAGCAGCGTGCAAAATGCCGTGTACAGTAGCGTTAAGCTTTCTCGACCACACATTTTGAACAACGGAGCTTGTCTAGTGCAGTACTTGCCCGCTTCGGCTGGTGCCGTGTCACGCTGCCTATGGAGCAAATTTCTTTGCCCCGAAAAAAGATCAGTCCCTGGTATAGCAACTAATCCTAAAGAAAGGTCCGACGGCCTTCATATTTTGACAGAAGACAGCGAACGTATCCCCTAAAAATATGTACCCTGCAACGCGCTTGAGTTTAGTGGTGAAGCCGGCTTTATTAAAATCAGTTTTCGCTTCGTTTTTGTAAGCTGGATTTCGCACAGTGCGTGTTGCACATTGAAACATGTACAGGGAGTACTACAGAAAACGGCTCGAACCCTTGTGTTGTGAAAAGTATCCCGACAAAGTTTAATGGCAATTAGCCACTAATACGACTCTGTCATTACACCAATTAATATTTCCTTTTGATAATTAGATAGTTCACTGCTAACATGGAGCAGTACAAAATTACAGTCCGCTCTCAATGTAAGACCCATCGAGTTTCACACTAATACACGCAAGAGGGGACATTGGCGCTGCAAATGTTCAACCACCATGTGGTTATTGTGGGATGTAGACTCGTTATTTTGTACTTGGCTTAACTTAAAGCTTGGAGGTTGTTATATGCACTTGGCTTAGGACTTTTCTGCGTCAGAAGTTTCGGTTTCGGTGTCGAGAGCATCGAGAACTCTTTATCGAGTAGAACTGCTGTTACCACCCGATTCCAGTGGCTGCAATTATCAAATATTGCTCGGCTGGAATGAAGTGAACGCGCAAGGCATTAGCATCGCCGTACAGCCCCTACTCTAGGACGATCCATTTTCTGCGGCATATCTCAAAATAGACGCGATCTACTCGATATTCCGCACAAAGTAAATGGTACGAGCAAGCTGTTTCATCCTATAAGTCCCGTTCATGACGATGCTTTGGAGAGAAACACGACCGCGGTAGCGGCTAAGCCAAATAAAAAACATTTACCTACAGTAAGTACAGCCGTCTAATTTTTCTTCACAAAACAATATCGCGGGAGCTTCGCCCGGCGTGTGCGTCACCACGAAGTTGATAATGACCAGCATAATGGCCCGATAATGGCCCGACGTAATTACTTACGGCGCACTCACATGGTTGCCTGCATGCGTGCCTCGCCATTGAATACACGCAATTCTACATCTACTTCAGAAAACCGCCGCCTCCTATTGCCCGCACCACCTCCTGGAGGCATATGAGAAAGCACGTGACAACAGCAAAGAAAGGTTCCACTAGCTTGGTTTCATGTTCTGCTTTGAACGCAGGTAGAGCACGGCAACGCGGTTCCATAAACGTTAAAGTCCGCCGCCTCAATTCACGCGCGTCTCCACCGTACAGTAGCGCTGGCATCAAGGAACCCCGCCTATAGCAGTGGAACACGGTAAGTTCTAATCGCCTTGAGCAAACCTTTAGTGTGTTTATCTTGGAATGAGCACGACAGAAGATGAACAGCATGAGAGGTGAGCGCAGGAAAGCAAAGGGGGGCATTTCCTTGACAAATGTGTACAAAGACTATAATCATTTGAGGACATTTGCAACTAAAGTAGGAGATACGCGGCCGATTGTTTCATCAAATTGTAGTAAAGGGAACCATTTAACCAGCACGCACTGCTGTTGACAAGTTTGTGCAAAAAACTTTAGAACCAAAATTAGTTCCACTCCATCGGTTATTTCTTTCAGAGAAATATTGACCGAGATGCATTGGAAAATATCACTTAGACATGGGCGTACCGCTTGTAGAACACACAGCACCCTTTCTACAGGCTCTGGCATTATGCCAAATGTGTTTGTGTTTTTCTGCCCAATCAGGCGCCGGAAAGACTGTAATAGAAGGTGAATACTAAGTACCGTGGCCTGTACAAGCTTCTTGAGCTAAGTGACAGTGTCATGGCACATCGAGGACAGTGAATTGAACATGTCCCATGAATGGGCCGAGGATCGCGCGGCAATAAAGAATAACGCCATATGCACAAACCAAAAGAGTGTATTCAACAGGACGGGGGATGGCATGCATAGGAAGAGAGCATATCCATAAACGATAGGAGAAGAATAACACTACGGGGTTGGTAGACATAAAGGAACAGCTTGTATTAAACAGCTCACTAAAGTTCCGATAGTGTAAAACTTCAATAGGTACTCGGTCATGGAGCCTATGAGAAACTGGTCTCATGTTTCGTTGCGGACCTGTCTATAGTTGACGAGGCTAGAGGGGTGTTCCGCAAAAATGTCAACAACCAGGAGGAGTTCACGAACACCACAAATCATAAATTACGGGAACATTTGGAAACCGGACAGCGAGGCAAGGAGCTCCAACACCCGCCAGCAGGAAAACAGCCTCAGGACCAAGTGGAAGTCTCCACACCAGCCCCTGGATAACGAGGCCAACAGAGCTCTCAAGCGTTTCCAGCTGGTAACAAAGGTCTTGCCAAACTGTTTACCGTGAATAAGGCTTCAAACGGGGTGGTGGATACAGCACCGTGTCATATACGAGCACCTATAAGTTCTTCACGTCCTCATCCACTCTTTATTGATCACACCCCACACAGCATATCTTCCTTTCCGGTGTTGTCGTTTCTGATGGCTTAATTGCATGACCATTCCGTTGTGTGGTCATTTCTTACAATGATCCCAGTAAATTTTACGTTCAACAAACCAGGCCCCGGATGTTAAATGGTCGTACAGAAAATACGTACGCCAGACAACCCCCACCAAAGAATAGAGGTTGGAGGACTGATTTGAAAGGCGAAAAGTGTCAAGTAAAGAAAGTGTCAAGTCCACACTTTTGGTTGTAGGTGGACTATAGACGTTTTTTCCAGAGAAATTGATTTGGGAGCTGACTTTTAGGAGCGGAAATGCTGAGGTTTTGTGAAAGGTCACTATTGTGTTTGGAGTGATTAAGGTGTCTGCCAATACGTATGCCAAAATACCTTTTATTTTTCCCACCTTCCGAGCGATGTAGAGCGCCACCAGATTATGTTCAGTGAACTGAGGCCGACTTTTTAAAAACATTCACAAAACCTTTCTTCTTCTCAGGGCAGTGCTTAACCAAGGCGAGTTTAGGAAACAACAATTGTCTGAGATTGGACTTTTTGGAGCTCGTCTTCTATAATCATGCTCTTTCAGCGCGCCACATGATTTCAATCGGAAGATGTGCGAATGAGAGCACAGCCCAATACAAAAACCACAACGGGGAAAGGCGCTTTCTTGCGCGTATGGGGCCAGCCCAGCATTCACAGCCAGTTTGGGTACCAGTGTAATAATTCAAACGCATCATTACAGATGCTCTGTACAATATCGACAGTGATAATAAGGCATACACTGCATCTATCATCAACACATGTTTGTCCCTCCTTCTCAACAGGTCATGAAACACTTTTTCGCGCCTTTATATTCTTCAAGCGTAGAACTGAAAACGAATATTTGAGAAGAAGAAAGCCCCGACCGACAAAGAGTCGACAAACAACGTACAACCGAAGCGGGAAACTCCTTCACTGGGTCTGTGTGCTGAACGCTGCTGTTGATTCTGAGCATGGAGGTACAGTTAGCCACACTGAGAGCTACGCAACAACCGTGACGTGGTTGCGGGCACCGTGTCTCCGCTCCGTGTAGTTCCGTAATACGAACATTCGCCGTCCTGTCGCGGCATACCATCTGCCATGCGAACTTCGTCGTGAAAGTTCGCTCCATGTATTCTGGCATTATCGCCCCACCTGGCAAAATACGCCTTGCGGGCGAAATAAAAGAAAATCACATTGATTGACTAGTGCAGGAAAGGCATGCGGACTACGTTGTCTCGAGAGCAGGCGCTGAGACGTAGGTTTCGCGCTGACCGTTATTGCAGGCGGCGTGCTTGGGACATTTTATTTTGTAGCCGTCTCTTGATGGTCACGTTTTGTTGTGGGAGCTGGACATGAGATTATAGCCTACGTTGAACTTGCTCGCAGCATTCGGTATAGTCATGTTCTTCCAGGTGGTGGCTTCGAAACTCCCTCTACGTTGGTGGCGTTCATTCACTGTTCTTAAAGCACGTTCAGGCAGCATTTGCTAGGATGAAGTACAAATGTTTTAAGGCTGCTGCTTCTTGCAATAGGTTGAAGCAGCTACGCGCTTCAATCCATTGCCAACGCGTCTTTAACGACATTGAATGGATCTTCATGCTACTATTTCGGTACACGAGTATTCTTCAGACTGATGATGGTGGTGGACACAACTTGCTGCTGCGTTGGCCATGCAGTGGTTCTGGTACCTATTTCTTGCAGGGTTAGAAGTACCTACTAAGCTAGACTGCACTTGAGAAATGGCCTCGAATGGCTGGTGTTGTCGCTGCTCGATGGCGTTAGGAGCGTAAGGTACGTGTACTCCACACAGCCACCAAGTTTTCACACAGAAAAAATAAATAGTTGGGGGGGGGGCGGAGCGTCGTTGATAACGATAACCTATAGGCCGCACCAAAGTAAGGGGTTCTGTAGAAGGCCTGAAATCACCTGAACACCACTTGCAGCTGAGTTTCGGTGACTGCAGTGAATCAGAACAGAACAGAAATGCTCAGAAACCTATATTCCATGCGAAAACAAACGCCTGAACAAGCGTTTGCATAAACGGGGAACGTAGCTCATCAAAACGTAATTTTTGTGTTTATAGATGCGGGTGATAAGAACACTGACATTCTTTGCCCGCACAGCTGCTGTACTTACCATGTCCCAGAAGTAAACAAATAATTGCTTTTTCTCGTATCCGGGTACTTCTACATATGCTGGAGCTTTTAGGAAATGTGGAGGCATGATTTTGCAGTTTTGTGGAGGCCACTCAACTTCGTGATTGGTGAAATGCGATGTAAACACCAAGCCATGTGGACGGAATTCTCTGGACATAAAACAACATCAATAAGCAGTACAATCGAAACAATTAATGCCCCTGTTTTGCAGATCCCACATGGGCCTTTGGCCACATCAGTAAAAAGCGGCCGTATGGGTTAACCAACGCATATTCCCTTTTGCATCTACCTGATTGTGCACACTGGTTATGCTAAGGCATGAACACAGGGCAGTTATGATGAATTCTCACATTCATTCCGTAAATACATGGGCTTCTGATTTAGTTTACTGATATCTCCTTCAAATTCCAGAATGGTTTTCTTAATTTGCAGCAATACCTTTCACACTGGGCTTTTGAATTATGCTATCTTCAAGGCATAAAAGGTAAAACCAGCTTTTCGGAGCGTCGGCAGAACCCGAAGAGACAAAATATGCAAATGTTTTTTTCTAAATATCACGAGAACAGATTCCTAGGCGAGTTGGTGTTGTATTAGATAAAAATTGATAGCGGATGCAAACGATCAGAGAAAAAGAGAACAGAGACACCACGGTGCAATCTAATACTTTCGTTTATGAGGAAATCCTGCCATGTTTAATAGAGGTTAAATCAATGCGCAAAACAGCAGCTTGCAGGTCCTTCGTCAGAAGGATCTAAAACACTGCAACGTAAGAGCGAACGCCCTCCAATAAAAGTTGTTTACTCAGCCAGAATTTTATAGCTTTGCAATGCTTCTCACGCAGCACAGTGTACACACGTCACAGTTTATTTCTTAGGGGCCCTCTCATTTGCTCTTTGCTACTTTGAGCATTGTCAAGTCTTCAAGTCTCCTTTTTTGCGGAAGCTCACCAGTTACCTCTGACTGTGATGTGAACAGTAAGAAGGCCCCGGAACTGTTTTCGCTAATGAACTGACGATTAGAATTATTCCCCCGTTAAAGGTAGGATTCTCGTATGCGGGAAATGCACAAGGGCCACAAACCTTTTCCTTACGCATGTATTTTACAAATGTGACTGAGTATACCAAGTCGCTGCTTTGACCTCGAAGGATTTGGCTTCTGCAGGCCGAATATGGAGAAAGGAAGGTAATTCATGCTCGTCGCAAGCCCGCTAGGTGCTTAGTAATGACACATGCACCACCCATGCTGCCCTCATCTCTACACAGATGCACTTTGCCAAACTATATCTTCTGTACTCGCGTTTGTTATAATTCCCATCATGAGCCGCCTATTTCGGCCCACAGCAGGACGAAGGCTCCTCCTACTGACCTCCCCCAGTTCCTGTTCTGCGAATGCCCGAATTTATGACTTGCCCCAAATTTTATTATTTTGCGTTTACCTTCCACTAATACTCTTCCGCTTGTTTTACACCTGCCTCCAGGTGACTTTTCACTTACCTTCGTGGTACACCTGCTGTCAGTTCATATTACCACACGGCCATGTCAAGTTACTGTGTGCTTTCCTAGTTTGAACTACGACATCTACTATTCACCAGTTGATCCCTGATTCAGGAATCTCGCTTATGTCCCTAAATTCTCTTCTTTCTATGCTTGCTCAAAGGCCAGTTCAGCCTCCCTAAGTTTTTTTTCAGTTTATTGGAGAGAATCGAAGGTGCGACCACGTATGTCAATAACGTCAGAACGCATTGGTTGGATGGCGTTCTTTTTAGTCATGCAACTCATTTTTTACTTCGGAGTGCTTGAGGAGTGCACCCAGCCTATTCCTACTGCCCGCCGGATTTCTTTTTTGTGGTTGGGACCAGTGCTAACACCATCTAAAAATGTAATTATATTCGTCTACTTGTGATAGCATTTCGTTACTTATGCTGTATACGGGGTGAATTTAGATTGTGTACTAATAATTACGGAGTTTTTCTGGGTTTGCATGGCAGCTTGAAATCGGCATGCTGCTTCTCTTGTATGTGCTCTTAAGAACGCTGCCTCAAAGCTTGCCTAGCGCCTCCTGGTCTCGCGCAATACTTGGCTTGCCACGTATCGCGGGGTGGAAGTATTATTAGAATAAAATGAATGACCCTATTCGGAGGAGGCCAATACTCGCTGCTGTTGGACACGGGAAAACGTGTAGGGGAAGACGGTTCATATGATTCTTCTCACTGCACTGCCAAAGTTCACTTAGCATGTTTTGCCTGGTTACGCCCATAGGGGTACCATATGGACAGCTGAAGAAGTGACGAGGATACTCGAATAGAACCATCATCCTGATATCCAAAAGGAGCCCTAACAGAACAACAAAGGTTGTATTTGGAGGGTGATCTAGAGAGGGAGTGAACGATCCGCCATCATACCAATTTATAGAGACCTGTTTATAGACCGAATTCTGTAATTTTCTTTAGCATTTGGAGGTTGTTTCTCACATGTTGGACGTATTCTTCAAAAACGGTCGGGCGTACTTGGTTATAAGCAACTGGTCGCGTTTAGTTCAGTTAGCTGATTATGCCCAGATGAGGTGGAAAAGGTTCGGTGGGTTGTTGCTGCCGCTGTAGGGGCACCGCGGACAAACAGGGTGCTTAGGCATTGTGCATTTAGAGATGACGTGCGGAGTTTATGCCGAGTTAGTGTAGAATTTATTGGCAAAAATTTTACATGGAAGTACGAAAATTCCGGCTATGTCATGCTACCGAAACAGCTATTGCGACCGTTAGGCTAATGTGTTTGCCTAGAGTGTAGTGGGCTGACACATCCCTAGAGCTAGTTATTCCAGTATTATTCGCAACCGGCCTCAGCGTCTATAAAACATCCTACGAACGTTTTAGCTATCCTCTGGAATGTAAACATGAACGTTTTTTTTTTAGCACATTCAGCCTAGGTGGTCGGCATATTTGTACAGACGTGATAACCACCTCACACTATGTGTGGAACACGTGAATTGCGTGCCGCAACGAATGGCGTCACGTACCGTTCTCCTCTCTTTCTACTTTGAAAGTGCTCCGTCGACGCAATTATTGAATTAAAATATTTTAAATGGTCATAGTCAGCGGGTGCACCAACCAAATAGCGTTCATCTGTAATCGATGGTTGAACATATTTTCTTGTTATTTTCGTGAATGTAAATTGGGCGAATTAGATCTTTATTCCCGTGGAGAAACATGGGGCTCTCCGTTTCCCGGCCGTAAAAAGCACCTATGCTTTCAGGAGACGACGACCCAATGTTTCCTACCAAGCGTGTTTTTCAGTTTTTATCTGACATGAAGTTTTTACAGCTTCTTTCATATCCTGCATAAGGGTCATTCATGCCAAATGTCCCCACCGTAAAATCCGCCATCACAAATTTCCTGAGTAAAAATTGTGGGTCATTCTCGCATGGCCCACAATTCTCCCTGAAAGTGTTCTTGTCCAAAAAAATTATGTTCTTTTTCTAGCTGCCCTTTTACCTCCAGGGTTTAAAGCAAATTTACTTCTGTGAAAAAAGTTACGAAAAAGCACCTTCTCTTATAATGGCCAACATTTTTTCTGAACATCATTTGACGCCATGGGCTGCTCTATGCCGCATTCTTAAAATATTTTTCTTTTTTTTTCTGTGATTACGCCATTCGGAAAATACACGATGTCATGCATTTTCAAACATTTTTTAGCAAATATGAGCACATTTTCTCAGCCAATGAAGCATTTGTACCTGTATCTCAGCATTGTGGAAAATTTGCAAAAGCTATATTAACACTGAAAAAAGATAAAATGTGCCAGAAAACGTTTGTCAAACTTGGAAAAATCTCCTTTCTGGCTCATATTCATCCTTAAATTCCATATTGTTGTGCTCGGAGTATAAATATCAAATACAAGCCATTCACTAGTACAAACGATCGCAGTTATTTCAGAAAGTTTGATCGGAACAGTTTTTGTTTTAGCAGGAAAAAACGTTTTTCAATTTGTACAGTGACATGACTTCCCGCTGTTGTTCCACAGAGCGTCTTTGCACGGCATAAAAGAGGCGCGAGCCAGCGGGTTCGCGCTAAATCAATACCCTTCGCCGCAACAGTATTTGTAGTGTCAGTACAGGAAAAAGGAATAATTCCCGTGTTAGTGGGAAAAGTACAACATGGAGCTAGCGGTGGCGCACCTTTTCCATGAGTAAGGATAACTCAACGGCAGGCTGGACATGAACGTGAATTTAAAGAAGCAGGGTATGTTATACGTGGTATCTTTTAAGTATGCCGAAAATTACGAAATAAACAGCGCGGAGTCATAGACTTAAACGAATTTTTTTTGTATGCGTTAGCTGGAATAGCATTACCCGATGCTTTAAATGCACATCTTATGTCCAGCCGTTGAGTTATCCGTACTACTCATGGAATGGGCGCACCACCGCTAGCTCCAGGTTGTACTTTTCCCACTAACACGCGAATTATTCCTCTTTCCTGTACTGACGCTACAAATACCGTTGCGGCGAAATGTATTCTTGTAGTGCGAACCCACTGGCTCGCGCCTCTTTCATGCAGGCAGGTGCATGCCGTCCAGAAAAGACGCTCTGTGGAACAACGGGGTGAAGTAGTGTCGCTGTACAAAATGAAAATTCTTTTTCTCCGCTAAAAAAACTGTTCCAATTAAACATTCTGAAATAAACTGCGATCACTTGTACTAGTGAATGGCTTGTATTTGATATTTTTTACTACGAGCACAACAGTGCGCAATTTCAAGGGGAATATGGGCAGGAAAGGAGATTTTTACAAGTTTGACAAATGCGTTCTCGCATATTCCTCCTGTTTTCCGTTTAAGTATAGTTTTTACAAATTTTCCACAATGCTGAGATAGAGGTACAACTGCTTCATTGGCTGATAAAATGTGCTCGTTTTAGCTAAAATTGTTTAAAAATGCTCGACATCGGGTATTTTCTGAATGGCGTAATCACAGCAAAAAAAGGAAAAATATTTTAAAAATGCGGCAAACAGCAGCCCAGGGCGTCAACATGACGGTCACGAAAAATGGTTGCTATTGCAGGAGAAGTTACTTTTTCAGAATTTTTTTCACAGGCGTAAGTTTACTTTACACCCTGGAGATAAAAGGGTAGCTAGAAAAAGAACAAACTTTTTTTGGACAAAAACACTTTCGGGGAACATTGTGGGCCATGCGAGGATGGCCCACAATTTTTACTGAGCAAATGCGTGATGGTCAATTTTACGGCTGGGACGTTTAGCATGGAATGACCCAATAATGACACCTATACTTTGGGCTACGTATTCTGCCAATTTAGTATTTAAACCTCTCGTTATTTTAGAGTTGTTTTCGCTGCTTTTTAATGTAATTTTTTTTTCAGGATGGTTCTAATAAAGCAAGAGTTGAGCCAGTTCCTGCAATATTTCATATGAAGATGGACGTGCTTCACTTTGAAACAGTCAACGTGAGAAATTTGCCTCGTGAACACCAGGCTTCCGACGATCTCCTAAAATTCGATTTCACCTTTGAGCACAAATACATTGCAACGAAGATATTTTTCTGGAAATATTGTCATGGAACTTCCGTGTGGACAATGCCCCATTGGGCCATACCCTGTCACCGAAGACGACGAAGAGGAGGTGGCTGGCACGACCTCTTTCATGACCGCTTGTACACACATTATCCTTGTAATACATCGCTGTACCATCATCCAAGGTTCGCCTTATCTCTGCCTTGCCTCCACGTAATATTTTGGTGAAGGTGAGTGGTTCAGTCCCTTCGCGGCACCGAGCTTCACCCCGTCTATGCTCTTGAAGCCGTCTCATCCTGGCTCTTAGAAAGCGTCGGCCCGACCCAATGCCGTGTCGCGAACTCATGACCCGCCGACACCAGACGAGCTTAACAGCCAAGACCAGTCATTTGGAGCCGGAGAGAACGTTCTATAGCGCGTGAATTTCGTACAGTGCAAAATTAGATGGTTGAGTTTCGCGGGCGTGAGGGAGGCGCAGAAGAGACATCGATGCTTGAGATATGGGGTGTACCATTTAAAAAATGTCTGTAGGATGAACAACAACTCGTCTACCTGATAACTCGGCAGAGTGGACAAACTAGAAATTCATATAAATACTACTGGCTTCGCCTTACAACTCATGCCATTCATGACGTGCGGGCTCCTGAGACTAAGAGCGAGCGAAATCACGTTCAGTGAGATTTTTCGTACGTCTACGGTATTTGATATAGCAACTAGAACTGATGATTGGGATGATAAGTTTTTACTGGCGCAAGGGCATCAAAGGGAGAGACTCCCAATAAAGGCACTAATAAACTAACGTGGTATTGAAGTAAACCAGGGCGTTAAAGTAAGAGTGTCCGCATTACAATGTCGCTGGTGGTAGGGTCATTCACAGACTTTCTATTTCCAAGATTTTGTTCGCCGCAACGTGGCATTCCGCAAAAGAAAATGTATTTGTTTTTTTGGCAAACCCGTCCGCCACTTCTAGGCATTGGGTTTTTCTTTTCCCCGCAATAGCTAAAGCAGGAGTAAAGGGCACGGTGTCACGTAATCATAGCTTGCAACGAAAAATTTGTTGCATATCCTGTTGTTGTTCCGGCTTGTGTAATATGTGCGCGGAAACAAATGTTCCGCATGATCGTCACATGTTTGTTCGCAGACAAATTTCTTTTCTGTATTATTGAGCTACAATTTGGGGCTTCAATGTTATGTGATAAAATCGGAATTTCAATTTTTTTATTTACTTACCGCCTATTCCCAACATGACGAGTTAGACCGAACGGGGTATGTTACACAGTGCCATAGATGGCTGTTTTAAATGAAGCATAACCAGGATTTCATGCAATAAAAGCAGTAAAGAGGATCTGAAGCCCATTGTGTTCTTGGGAAACATTAACTAGAACACAGATAAGTGTGGCACCCCGGGATGGTATCTTTTAGTTTACGGTGTGATCACGGGAAAGTTCGAGTGGGTGTCGAGTAATTGCAAGTGGTAAAGTACAGTTTGGTGTAGATTGAGGCGTGAAAAAGTCTTGAGCGTGCAATGTTTTGTGTGCGTTTTGAAAGGGGAAGGTTAAGCGTCGATTTGTTTTCGGCAACCTACCTGTTCAACAGTGTTTCGAAAAGGGACCAGTAAAAGTACACTTCTTAATAGACTCCAGTGAGACAGAAACTGATTAAAATTTCAAGACCCAGATCAAAGACGCATATCTCAATTTACTCCTAACAAATGTTGTGTATCAATTGCACTTTGTAGAAACAGAAGGCAATGAAAAGTTCCAACCTACATGGCCACATTTATTCATTTTTGTATTCTTATGTAGCCCTAAGAATTTGCCATGAAAGGTTCCTGCGGAACCTAATTTTATGTACTAGCCGTGTTAACATTGTCATCACCACATAGGGTGCGATCACTTACAAGAGGTAGTATGCCTCACTCGAAAGAACCTTTAGTCTGTTCAGCGTAGCGTTCTTGTCCTTATGTTCTCGCCTTTCTGAGATGTCTTTCCATCCTTTTTAGCACTTTAATATACGAGGCATGTGTGAAGTTATAGGTGTTTTCGGTTAGCGTTGTTGGACATGAGTTGCCTGAAGCACCCGAATCACTTCAACCGCCCTTGGTGATATGTATACTATAAACAGGTCTAGTTCGGGAGTAGTGAAAACAAACCACAAGCCAACAGGCCACGTTTATTTGTAAGTACTGGTAAGGCGGAACTTTACATAATTGCATTGATTCCTTCACACTGCAAGCTTCAATTACCTATATTTGGGAAGGTGGCAGAATTCATTTGTCGGGGTCACTCTGATGCCAATATAGACTTTTTCAATAGGTAAACACTAAACTTACTCACAAGGCAACGCGCAGCTGATCGACGTCTCCCACGGCTGTAAAAAATATGAAGTTTAAAACAAGGTAGCAAGGGCGCTGGTTGCTTCGCTTGCCTTCGAGTATGTCGAAAAAGGTCTGAAATGTAAGCAAACACG
>JABSTR010003440.1:0-32385 GCA_013339765.2 Haemaphysalis longicornis | reverse complement strand
TTAGCACGAAAACCAAAAAAAATGTCTTATTTTTTTGGGCCACTGCTTGCATCACTGCCCCCAAAATGTTCCGGCAGCCGACGGACTACCCCGAATTTTGGTGGTGGTGTCGGTTATGGCGTGAACTTGGTACTTTTCCTCCTAGAACTCCTAAGCCTCCTATTCACAGACTGGCAGGATTAGGCGTCGCCAACACCAGCTCGTGAAACACAACAGGTGCCTTCGTTCGCACAGTACACACTACATACTGAACCAAGTCAGCATTTGGAATCAGACTGCCCCCACAGACCGGTGACTACCTTGAATTCAGCTACCAGACCTCACCCTCACCATTGCGTGACACAGCCCCCACCAGAAGTGCAAAACCTCCCTGTGGGTCCCACTCCACAACCAGAGGTACTTCCCCACGCCACCCCCCAAGGCAAGTGCCAGCCCTGAAGCCCTTTCACACTGGACCGACCACCACGACCGAAGTTGCCAATACTACACTTCCGATGACGAAAGTATTCCAGCCCTGGCCCCACCGCCGAGTTCCTCCAACGGGATAATGGACGCACGTCACCGGAGTTACCCACAACGTACGCCCACCAGACAACACCATAGCACCCCTGTGGAGGACAGCACCGCAAGGTCGCACAGCGCTGCACACACTTCCACAGAGGACAGTGTGACTCTGTGAAACTAGATCTCCAAGGTACAACCTTAGGAAATCCCTGGATCGGCCCGCCGAGTGCAGAGTGATTCACGTGTTGGCCATTGGCCCCAGCCGACTTCCTCTTCCTCAGGCCGTAACACTAAAATAAAAGCGAATTCTTAAAAGTAATGAAAATTGAGGAGAAGCGCGTACGGCCATGACCTTCTATGTTCGCATACCTTCAAACGTATAAGCTAGAAGGTATTGTACCCAAAGGGCTTCGTATTTCACTGCCTCCTTCAATGAAGAACCTATCTAATGAGAATGTAGAAAAATGGAATCGAATACTAAATACCGCTTCTCTAGAATTACTCCAGGTCACAATAGAGCACCCCGAAAAAATGTTAACGTCAATTGTGGGAGAGGAACGTCGAGTCCGGGAAATTGCCTTACTTTCAGCGCGCAATAACTCGAGGAGCTGAATTTGCTTCAGGCCAAAAAACCCTCGAAGTGTAAAAAACAAAGTTCGAAATCCTCGCAAGGAATAACGTTCCGGGGCATGGCGCGTCGTATGCGAGGGGCGTCAGACAACAACCGAGTGTGGTACTTGTGGTTGGGTTGATTGCGAGGAGGTTGTTGACAGCATGCCGGGGCAACCGCGGCTAGGGGTTGAATGCGGGGACGGGGGCGGCAACATCGTTATTTATCGAAGATTAAATTAGGCGCCGCTGAGATATCTGTTCTGTCCCGGGTCTCACATTTTGCCCGAGCAACGGGAAGTACTCAGAATCAACACTCCTGAAAGATCTGGATAATTTTGCCCGTACCCTGCGTTTACGAGAGTATTTCTTCGATAGAAGTCATGGGGAGAACGCCAAACCTACTTTCGTCGCCAAGCACCACTGGACGCAAGTGCACAAAGGGAGGAAAATCTCGACTTGTATATTCGTGCCGTCCAGAGAGACGTTTTCCAGGCATACCAATCACGCCGAACCCGTCATCACAACATCACAAAATGAACAGATGCTCTCAAGCGTTCAGTAACAGGCATGACATTGTAATCCAACCAGTGGACAAGACAGTGGGGATTGTTTTCTCGACCGGTATAATTACGTCAAAGTTGGGATCGGAAATAAGGTGACGAGATTTTATAAGCCCCTTCTATAAGACCGTAATAAAGAACATCAAACATTTGTAATTAACGTACTTGAGCAGCATGTTGGGGCCCGAGAAATTGAATAGAAAACTTGATAAAGCACTAAAATTGGCACCCCAGTGGCTGGTTACATTTACATGCTTCCAAAATTACAACAAAATGGAAATCCCGGCCGCCCAATTATGTCAGGAATAGGCACCATCTCAGAGCCAATATAAAGTTAAATCAATTACCTCATTCGCGATAGACCACCTCATTTCCATCATACATACGGGACACAAACCATTTTCTCCACAAATCGATGGCATGGTTCTACCGGACGGTGCATTTCTCGTAACATTGGACGTGACCTCCCTTTATACCAACATTCCGCAAAGCGATGGCATCAATGCCCTCAACTCCCCCAGTCCGAGAGTTATTGAGGTATTAACGTGTCTTGTATTACAACTCAACAATTTTGAATTTGAAAACAAACATTTTCTCCAAAGAAGTGGTACTCCGATGGTAACAAAAATGGCACCAAAATTATGCCTACCATATTAATGCACAATATTGAAGAAAAGTCCTCTCTACTTTAGACAGTTTACCTGCACTGTACAAGCGACTCCTTGACGACATATTCAATATCTGGACAAGACGCTGAGCAACGACCTATGATTTATAGAATTCAACATAGATAATTCTTGTATTTCATTCACCTACGAGTACTCACACACCGAAATTAGTGCCTTGGACGTTCAGGTTCATGCGCAGGCATGCCCCTGGAGACGAGTGTGTACAGAAAACCTACAGACCGCCAACAGTGCCTGCCGATAGCTGCCACCCACGGCAATGCAGGACGCCATCCCTTATTCGCAAGCACATAGATTTAGAAGTTGCTCCAGGGATGAAGACTTTCGTTCGAACGCCAGCCGAATGCCGGGGCGTCCTCGTCAAACAGCGTTAACCCCACCGGCCCTTGTTGACGATGCCATATCTAGGGCGGAAGTTTAAATCGTAACACACTGCTACAGGGGTCAACGTGAATAATGGGAATGATTCCCGCGATAATTTAGTTTTAACTTTTACTAGTATCCCGCAAACGTCAATGAATTTTCAAAAAAAGCACTTCAACATCCCCAAGCAGATTGAGAAACTGTCCAGAATATTCAGTGATCCTGCGCGTGTAGTATACAGGCACGCAAAAAGCACAGGGGACTATCTTCTCCACGCCAAAGACAGGCACACCCAGCAATTAGGCAGCCGGCCGTGTGGCAAAAACAGATGCTTTTTATGTAAACACATGCAGACCGCGAGGGTGGCAATCAGCACACAATCGGACTTCCGATATTCTATGCGTGGGTTATTCGACTGTGATTCGTCCAATTTGGTTTACCTGTTGGAGTGTGGCGGATGTAATATGCACATATAGGACGACTGATGGATCTTTTTCGAATGCGGTTTAACCATCAGCGCTATCACACCAAAGTACTCCCAAACGTTCCCTTGTTCAGACACCAATAGCGATACAAAATCACTCTTTCAATGACATTAAAAGTCACACTTCTACAGAGCAGTTTTTCTAGCTGTAGGGAATGAAAACAATGTGAGTCTTACTTTTGTAAAATTTACTAACTTGAAGATGGTCTTAATGATAGTGGTGTAACAGTGACTAATTCGTACGCTGCACGACCCATGAGGCTTTGTAGTATTGACCTTTTGCTATGCCTACATTAGGCCCTTCGTGTGCCTCGGTCTTTCCCACGCATGGTATTGCACGGTCTGAGGTGCACAGGCGGTCCTGTTGCTTCTGATGTGAGATTGTGCATTGAAACGCCAACAACCTACCGCTATATTCTGTGGTCGCTATAATTGTCTCGTCCTCTTCCAGCCCTACCAACACTTCCGTTCGCGCCCCCTATTTTTTATTCCTTTCTCTCTCATTTTTTTCTCAGTGATTACCAAGCATAACACGCCTCCTTAACAGCCAGATTGTAGCTATTGCCTGTTTATGTCACCATATGTGATACCCATTTTATCCTTGGGAAATGTGAAATCAAATGTTGAAGCTTCCAAACTCGACCGAGCGTGTAAGAAGTATTCTATTTTGGTGGCTGTTGTGGCTCCTGCCTCGGGTGTCTCTTTGTCACAAGGTTATCCCCAATGCTAGCGCTCACGGGGTGCGTTCGTCCTTCCTGTCTTTTCGCTCATGTTGTGACTTTGCTTTCTCCTTTCCTGATTTTACTTCTTTTAGTTTTCTTTTCTATTTTTTGGTTGCCCCAGAGGCACGGCACACACAGATTGTCGCCTGTCCTTTCTGTTTTCAATTTTAACAACTTGCCGCGCTCCGCCATTTTTGCGCGGAATAAGCCCAGGGATCCACGCGTGCAGGCGACAAGCCGATTACTAACAGTTAACACGCCGTGCATTAATATTTTGGGACACGACGGGGCGCCGTGTACAGAGGTGTGGCAAAGGAGGGGAAGGGGACCCGCCAAATCGGCTCCCCCATTGGCTTTCGTACGAGCCCCCAATGTAGCGGAAGCTGCCTGGGCTCCAAATACAGTAATGGGCCCCGCCTTCATTCTTGACCTTGCCGCTGAAGACGGTGATAGTTATTCCTTGTTACCGGCGTAGCGCGTGTACAACCTCACTGCTCGTGGCGGAGTGTGCTTTGCAGTTTTCCCCTCTTGGAAACACCGATGTTGTTGGGCTTTCGCCACCCATAAACTTCTCGCGTTTTCCTATGATCCCCACCACTCGCTATTCATACAGTATTTCCTCCTGGCATCCCCCACCTTTAATGCTTCTTTTGTTTGTTAGTTTGTTCGTTCGTTTGGGGGGGTCTTTTTTTGCTTGCCGTTAGCAGAATAAGCTTTGTATGGTGTTGTGTGGTCGTTCGTGTGTTTATTTCCCATGTGATTGTGGTTCCGGCGCCGCCCGCACCCTAGTCCGCACGGTTTAGCTTTCAGTTCTGAAGAACTTTCTCAGGTCGAAACGTTGAAAATAAAGTCACCAAAGCTTTTACTTTTACTTTGTGCGTACTCCTGCAGCAACTAAGGACTATACTTCACTCTAATTATATATATATATATATATATATATATATCTATAATATATATATATATATATATATATATTATGGGGGATTATAGCTGGTAGGCTGGACACCAGCAGACGCTTGGAAAGAGGCAGAGACCAGAGACGGGCAATGGAGCGCAGACCGATGTCTCGGTTCGTTCTCCTAGAGCGAGCCCAACCGCGATGCTGACTGTCCTCTTCTTCTCTCTCCCAGCACCCTTGCACCTGCCATCATCATGCGGCAGATAGCAGTCCTTTCTCCGCCATATATCCAATCGTGTCGGGGACTACTATCTCCACCCCTTAATGATATATATATATATATTATAGTATATATTATATATATATATGATAGAATAATATATATATATATATATAGATATATATAGTACGGAAATGAGTGGCTTCGTTTAGGAAATAAGAAGGTAATTCGGCAGTCTACAACGCCAAAGGAAGCCATAGGGGTGTGGTTAGGCTTATTTTTTTTACTACGGTTAATGACTTAACATTTTTTTAAATACGGAAGAAAGAAAAAAGAAAAACACGCGCCCAGAGTGGGGACCGAACCCACGCCTTTCGATTAGATCTCGAATGCCTTATCAAATCGGCTATCTGGGCACTGTGTTCACCTTTGCTTTCTGGGCTATTTATATTTACTTTGAAGTGTATCTGACGCTTGAGGGTGGTAGCCAGCGCCACTCTGACTACAAGGGGAGAAGGGGACCTTCTTTTCAACCCCCGGGGCGTGACTCGGACGTCTACAGCCTGTCATGAGCGGGTAACTGGCGGGAAGCCCTCTTATGCTACCTAGCATCAAGGCTGCCAGAACCGAGACCATCGCTAGGCTTTCGCAGAATAATAAAGTAAGGAAATGAGGGGCTCGTTGAGGAAATACACAATGATAGGTCGGCAGTCTACAACGCCAAAGAAGGCATAGGGGTGTGGTTAGGCTCATTTTTTTTACTACGGTTAATGACGTTAACATTTTTTTAAATACGGAAGAAAGAAAGAAAAAAAGAAAAACAGGCGCCCAGAGTGGGGACCGAACCCACGCCTTTCGATTAGATCTCGAATGCCTTACCAATTCGGCTATCTGGCGACGGTGTTCACCTTCGCTTTCTGGGCTATTTATATTTACTTGAAGTGTATCTGATGCTTGAGGGTGGTAGCCAGCGCCACTCTGACTACACGGGGAGAAGGGGACCTTCTTTTCAACCCCCCGACGTCTACAGCCTGTCATGAGCGGGTAACTGGCGGGAAGCCCTCTTATGCTACCTAGCATCAAGGCTGCCAGAACCGAGACCATCGCTAGGCTTTCGCAGAATAATAAGTAAGGAAATGAGGGGCTCGTTGAAGAAATACAGAAGATAGGTCGGCAGTCTACAACGCCAAAGGAGGCATAGGGGTGCCGTTAGGCTCATTTTTTTACTACGGTTAATGACGTTAAAAATTTTTTTTAAATACGGAAGAAAGAAAGAAAGAAAAACACGCGCCCAGAGTGGGGACCGAACCCACGCCTTTCGCTTAGATCTCGAATGCCTTACCAATTCGGCTATCTGGGCGACTGTGTTCACCTTCGCTTTCTGGGCTATTTTTATTTACTTGAAGTGTATCTGACGCTTGAGGGTGGTCGTCAGCGCCACTCTGACTACACGGGGAGAAGGGGACCTTCTTTTCAACCCCCGGGCGTGACTCGGACGTCTACAGCCTGTCATGAGCGGTAACTGGCGGGAAGCCCTCCTATGCTACCTAGGCATCAATGCTGCCAGAACCGAGACCCTCGCTAGGCTTTCGCAGAATAATATAGTAAGGAAATCAGGGGTCGTTGAGGAAATACAGTAGGATAGGTCGGCAGTCTTCAACGCCAAAGGAGGCATAGGGGTGTGGTTAGGCTCATTTTTTTACTACGGTTAATGACGTTAAATTTTTTTTAAATACGGAAGAAAGAAAGAAAGAAAAACAGGCGCCCAGAGTGGGGACCGAACCCACGCCTTTCGATTAGATCTCGAATGCCTTACCAATTCGGCTATCTGGGCGACTGTGTTCTCCTTAGCTTTCTGGGCTATTTATATTTACTTGAAGTGTATCTGACGCTTGAGGGTGGTAGCCAGCACCACACTGAGCCTAACCACACCCCTATGCCTCCTTTGGCGTTGTAGACTTCCAACCTATCTTACTGTATTTCCTCAACAAGCCCCTCATTTACTTACTATATTATTCTGCGAAAGCCTAGCGAGGGTCTCGGTTCTGGCAGCCTTGATGCCTAGGTAGCATAAGAGGGCTTCCCGCCAGTTACCCGCTCATGACAGGCTGTAGACGTCCGAGTCACGCCCCGGGGTTGAAAAGAAGGTGCCCTTCTCCCCGTGTAGTCAGAGTGGCGCTGACGACCACCCTCAAGCGTCAGATACACTTCAAGTAAATAAAAATAGCCCAGAAAGCGAAGGTGAACACAGTCGCCCAGATAGCCGAATTGGTAAGGCATTCGAGATCTAATCGAAAGGCGTGGGTTCGGTCCCCACTCTGGTGCGTGTTTTTCTTTCTTTCTTTCTTCCATATTTAAAAAAATGTTAACGTCATTACCCGTAGTAAAAAAAATGAGCCTAACCACACCCCTATGCCTCCTTTGGCGTTGTAGACTGCCGACCTATCTTTCTGTATATATATATATATATTTATATATATATATATATATATATATATATATATATATATATATATAGGTGTGTGTGTGTTAGTGTGTTAGGGGCTCGTTGAATGAAGACAGAAATCGGAATAGATAGTCGAGAAAGCCAAGAAAAGCAAATGGAAAAATGTGGTAAGGCCTTTTATTGTACTTGAACGATATTTTTTGAAAGAAAGCAAAAGTGGAAAAAAACATGCCCGCAGTTTGTGATCCGAACCCACCGAACCCGCGCGAACCAACCCCACGCGCTATAGGCATAGCGAGGATCGCGGTTCTGGAAATCTTGGTGCAATAGGTAGCTTAAGGGGCTCAAAGCTGGTCGACCACTGCAGACATATCAAAGACCCTCGCATCATGGCACGGTGTTAAAAAGAAGGTTGCCTTCACTCACAGTAGTCTAAGCCGCTCGCCTACCGCCCCCAATTAGAGGAAGTAATTACCTTGATATATATTCCCAATGAAGTGTAGGGGAGAAAAGCCCCGCTGGTGCGTAGTGTTCATACCACCGTACGGATATTCCAGTAGGGCGTGGGTTCGTATCCATCCCTACCGTCATTTTTTATCCACTTTCTCTTTTTCTTTTGAAAAATGTATAATTTGTTTCACGAGGAATAAATTCAACTATACACTTTCCCCTTGTATTACCTTGGATTTCTAGACAGTCTAACCTAATATCTCTCTTTATGTATACTTTTGAAAACCGTATTGACAATTCTGATTCTGTACGGCTTGTGTGATGCCAATGCACTCACAACGCTCATGTAATCTCTACAAAGCATAGTCTTTTGAATTTGGTGTTCAGAAATGTGTTGTGAAAAGAGGAATATGAAATAAGCTTCCACTGACTAAATTAGGGTGTGGCTGCTCATAGGTCGGCACGCACTCACGTTTGGCCCATGAACAGCGCAATACACCAAGAGGATAGTTTTCGATGCGCCACGTTTAACTCTGCGAATTTGTATTTATTCTCCAGGAACACGAAGTGTTTCCAAATCGCAGTTGTTGGTACCCTCGTTTCATCTATGTTCACGAAAAAAGACCCACGACGGAGGTTAAAGTTTCCTGGCGCGTAAAAAGTCAGTAAAAGATTGTGTGTTATACTTCGTACAAGGAGATGGTGAAACCCGTATCTGCCTGTGTCCCTCTGAGTGATGCGGTTTGGGGACTCAGATAGGTGATTTACAAACTGCTGCGGTGTGGGTGAATTGATAAGTATACGTTTCAGGGGCGGTTCTGTAGCAATAAAATTTTTGAAGCATCAACCAAATTTATAAGCCCCCGCGGATCCTTTGCCACCACTTCTTACAATAAACATACAGGCTTTAAACCAGAGTAGCGTGGAAAGCACCCGATGAAAAACAAGGCGCCAACTGCAACATTGGGCTACGTATTCTCAGTCTTGCCATTGTCGCCGACCCATAGGACACTGCCATATTCTGGCTTCCCCACAAACAAGGCACTATGCAGGCCCAGCAGTTCTTTGTCCCACTTTACGATGTTTGTGAGAGATACTTCAGGGTGTTTATTGTTTCAAAACGTGCAGGCTTAACTTGCTTTATCTGATGAATAAATGTGAGTTTGTCGTCTTACAAATACGCAAAAAGTAGCGGTGGCACATAAGCTTGTTCCTGAAAATGTACTACCCAATAGCGTTACTAAAACCCAAAGGAGCGTGTTACAAGAGTCGCTGCTGTTGTAATTCCAGCTTTGTAAGCAGAGGATGTAAACCAAAAAACCATCACTAGCCAGTACTCTTTATTTCAGCGTTGCGCAGACGGAAGGCGGCAATTTCAGTCTTATAATGGCCTATTCTCTTTTTTATTGGCTGGTCTGGAAATGTCCTTTTTCCCATCAAGATTCATATAAAGAGGGCACGTTTGTGCAGTAAGAGATAGGAGATTTTCTGAGGAGGAGCGTCCTAAGTCCACAGGCCAGATGCAGCAGCTGGTCGTTCCCTGCACTCTCAATTCTACCACGTTAGTCTCGAGATGGTGAGGTCGTTGCTACCTTCGATTTCCCCACAGATGTGATGTCTGAGTCGTCCTGCACTTAGCATGACTACGTTTCGTGGAAGAGAGAGCATGTTTTTCGCAATAAAAGAGTTTGGAGGTACCGTGGCCTTTTTCCCACCAAAGATCTTCGCAAATCTAGGTTTAAATCTATCTTGATAGGCTTGTGTCCTGCGCGGAGTTTGTGATGCATCAACCTTGAAAGCCCTTTGTGAAATATGAGGGATCATGTTTATTTTCACAGAAAGAGGAGGCTTTCCTTATATACTTCAGGGGGGTATTGTGGCAGTCGTGGTGGAAAAGATCACATTATGTGAGTTCACGTGCTTCTTCGTGAACCATCGCGATGTATTCTATGGTGTCGCGCCCATGTGTATGCGCTTTGAACTTGTTTTTTGTGGATGGGGGAATCTCCCGTAAGTGCTTAGGCATTCCATCTGTATTGGTGATTCAAATTATATTGTTTTGTAGTTTTCGTGTAGTACTTATTTATGTCTGTTTTGGTATGTAATAGCGTCACCTGTTGGATAGACACGAAGATGGCTAAAATATCCGCTTCTTTCGTTTTTGTGAGCAGGGAACGGTCATTCATTCCCAAACCTTGCCGGGGCAGTCCTCTCTACGATGGCTGTTACCTCAGTACTCTTGTATATATCCGGCCTTTCTATTTGGTGTTTGCGTGGCTTAGGTACTTTATTCCAAATAATTTTATCATAGCGACTCGTCGTGGCTCATATAGGTTTGGATTCCATATTTTTGTTTGGAAAAAGGTTGTAATATATGTCACTGTATCGGTCACATGGGGATCATGCTTCTTCAGTTTTTTCCGAGTAGGCGGAAGGGGCCTATCTTGCATAAAATATCTCGATTTTTTCACGGCTTCCGCGTTTGCACGAGTAGGTTGCCTTCCCTGATGTCGTCAAATGTATTATAAAGACCCATTTTCAGGATCTTTTGGGTGATAGCGAAAAATGGAAGGTTGAGGTCTTCCTTTTAGCTCTCTTGATAACGGTATTTACGCTGCTTTCTTCAGTGAGGGTGAGCTTGTGATATGGCCGAGGCAGACTGCATCCAGCTGATGTTCAGTGCCAGCGTTAGACTTTTACAATGTGGCATAATCGGTTAAAATTTACATTTTGGTGATTGTGGAAACGGATTTGACATTTCTTAGTAGGACATTCATGAGGATTTTTTGTTCGAGTGTGCAGCTGAAATGACCGCCTTGAAATATTTTTGATTGGATTTTATCATGACCACATGTTACCACCACTCCATCCGTTTTCATACACACCTTTCAAAAATGACAGGACTGCAGAAAATTCAAAAAAGAAATTTAAAACTTCTACTAAGGCGCTATATACTACATTTTATACCTTACTATCAGGCTGTTTCTTCATTTCTCCTCACAACGTAGATCTTATTTGCTTTTTAACACTGCTGATATCTGGTGGTTGCTGTTGCTGATATCTAGCGAAGACAACACTTGCGACTGCACGTTGAGCATTTCAGAATGATGGATCGAATTTCACTGCGCAGGAGCCACGCCTGCTGTATTCCCGTATCTTTTTTTCCAGTCGCCGAACTATCATTGTCCTCCTCAACACATTTTAGTTCGTGCTGCGCGTGTTCCAGATGTTGACAAGCTTTGGTATCCACATGCCTCAGTCGTACCTTGCGGTCGGCACCAATGACTGCTTTCATGAACATTTCTAGGGAAAGGTCAGAGTTGATGGCGAACAGTCACTGGAAGTTTGAAAAGTGAGGCTAATAAGGCTATCGGTTTAAAACTAGTGCTTGTTGTTCTAGAAAATTGTCACGTCTTTACGACTTATACCATTTGGAAAGTATGTTCAACCAGGCGAGACAGGCGAGACTGGACGTTCACAATTGACAAAAGACAATATTTAAAAGATAATTGATTGTATTCGGCAATGCCTTCCAAGGGAGTTCATCTTCAGTATAGGGGAGTTCATATTCAGTTGTATAAATGTATATGTGATGATGTCTGCAGTTGGAGCTTAGGGTTTGCACGTTCATACAGCAGCCCTCAGCTCCTGAAGCGAAAACTAGGTGTAATAAGACGTTTACCGGTCGTTATCAAGTAAATTCTTGATTTTCTACGTTAGTTGGTCTTTCATAAAGTGTTTGTGCAGTATGAGGAACTGGACTTGCTTTCCAAGTGTTGATAAAGTGCATTAAACTGGTTTTTGAATGTTTTCTTTGCTTTACTCACCAGGGAAAGGCTGTGTTCGTTGCGAGTTCAATATTGAAATTTTAGTGCATACTTTGCGTCTGTCTCGTATGAAATTTTTCATGTTTGAAGGAGTGCGAAACTTTTTTTTCTCCTGACGCACAGCTTTCTAAAATCCTTGGCCCTTTTAAAGCAAGACGTCGGACGTGGCCTAACGGCGGAAGAAAGTCCACGCTTTCTTTTGTCCTCTCGCGCCCGCCTACAGCCCTTATTTACCCAGTGCCTATTTTGGTTGCACCGGAAACCAGCCATTGCAATGGACGTTTCGAAGAAGTGATGGAGTGGGTCTTGAGATGTTCGGCTGCTTCCTTCACGTGTAGGTATATCATGGATGAGTAGTGTAGTTTATATGGCTTCGTGAATGTACTACAGTTGGCTCTTGCTTAGTTAACATAGTATAGAGGGACAACTGTTGGGGCTTTCACCTAGGTATATAAGTGTGCTTGGAATGTGGTCACTACAGTATGGGTTAGGGCTGCAATCCCACTGAAAAGATGGAAAGAGTACTTCAGAGCCAATGGGGAAGCCAAGGTGCGAAAAAGTGTTGCGTTTTAGAATGTGGTGTGTACTCTTCTTTTTTTGAAAAAGCATGTTCCCGAAAATACTGTGACCTCGGATATCTTTGGGAGAAGAACCACAAAGAGTGTTATGCGCATTCAGGAATGCCATAAAGTAAAGTTTTCGGGCAGCTGATAATGAGGTCCTCGAAATCGGGGTTCAAAAGCTAGACGTCAGGAGCCATGTACAAAGAGGAGACTTTTAGTACCGCTTCCAATCTTAGGTTTCGAATTGCTTCCGGAGCTCTCTCCCTGGTAAACAGACAGGGAGCCAGCCGATCAGCCAGAGCTGGGCCGTGGCCCCACTGCCAACTTTGGTGGTTTTTACCCTCCACCTGTACACATTGCCACGGTTGGTTAGAGCCTAAGTTTGTTGGTCACGGCGTTGGTTTTTTGGTTTGTTGGGGCGGTGTCACCAATACAACCAAGCTTGGTCTACAGCGGTGGCGTCACACTGCCCGCTATTCTAGTAGAATGTATTTCTATGGCGCAGATGAAAGCGCAGCCCACCACGCATCGGCCACTGACCCAAGTGATTCGGGTCGCGGAGAGAAGTGTAATCTAAACTGCGTGATTTTCACACATGCGCCAGCACACGAGGTAAACAGGTATAATCACGTAGACCGCAGTCAGCAAAATGCTATGTGGCATTGAGAGAGGAACACATGCTCTTTGCTGGACAAAAGGAACACTTCAAAAACCGCTTTTCTGAGCGGAGAAATCGGAGCGGTAAGCACTGAAACCGCGCTGATATTGATTCCGACCTATGAATAGAATTTATCATTTGTATTTTTATGAGCCCGTGTCTTGGTCCTACAAATTTCCACACGGTGTTAATGGTGTTTTTGTCATCATTAGTAACTTGGAAAGAGCATGAAAGGGAAGATTTTCAGCACAGAACAGTATTGAAGGGTCATATAGACTAATGCAACCAAGTTTACCCTACAGCACAAGGCTGCAGTACCCCACTTAGCTTTATTGTACACACGCTATACAATTGTTAACAAAAAACAGAACGCATAAAGTATTGAAAACCTTTGAAATTTTGCGCTATAATGACGTACTATAGTAGGAGGATGTTAACGTGACGTTTCCTTTGAAGTGATTCAATGAACCGCAACTTGAGGCCCGACTACAATCGTTCACAAATGTTTATTAGGGACGGGTGTTTTGTGGCTGCCATTTGCACACACATAATTCTGACGTCACAAAATGTTTTGGGAAACTGTACGCAGCCCTACTGCTTCATATATTTCCTAATTCCTCTGTTTTCGTCAAACATTGCACGAAAATTGGCTTCACTGTTAAATAAAGACACCGGCTTTCCATTAAAAAAACTGTACTTAGGTCTCATTGCCCCTTTAAGAAATGGAGAAGTGTCTATAAAGTTTTTTACGTACTTCTAAAGTCAGTTGGTTAGACGAACCACTCCTTAACAGCAGAGACGTTTAGCCCGACACCAAAACGTTCCGGCCTAGGAAGGATTTCACATCCCGAACCCTGGAGAGTGCCTGACACAACAGGCCACTTGGTATACTCAGAGAGAGGCTCTGGGCGCGGCCTTTGCAAAGTGGTTTTACCACAAAATGCCCAGCGCAAGTGAGCGCCTGCCTCGCCATTACCCCCCGGAATCCTCCAAGCTTGTGCGTAAGCTTACTCCATAGGACAAGCTGCCGCCTTCGTCCTAGTCGCCCTGTACCGACCGGCAAGCCACGGGTCCGCCATGCCGAAGAGGCTGAAGAGGAATCTATCAAACCATCCTTTTACAATCCTCACGTGCAGACGGCCACCGGGCGAGTTGACAGAGAAGGGGAGCGGAGACAGGGGAGGGCATGCTAGAAAAGAATTGGCCCTACATGGCTTTGTTATCGTGTCTTGAAGACATAGGGAAAGACGAAAATTGATGAATAAAACACTTTACATACCTAATGTTAGCTTTACAATGCCGTCCGAAATAGCTTAGCACCGGTGGAGTCTAGCAGCTCCTGGTTTTCTTGTATTTGCAGTCCCCGTTGGGAGAAGCTAGGTGTACTGCTTCGCCCGCCTTGCACCACCAGTGCAGGATAGGCCAGTTTTGTTACCTGTTTTTATAAAAAGTGATAGTGCAGACCTTCCAAAAACTACAATATACGCAATTTCTTTTTACCACAGTATTTATACTGGTCCAATACAATTCTGCGAGACATAATGAAAATTAGAATGTGTGTACCAGCTTCTGCCCTTAGGTTCCCCCAGTTCTTCGCCACTGCCCTACATTCTACAAAAGTATAAAAGTATATGACAAGTCCCCCATATATGCTCGTCGCCCACAGAAACCTGACGGATAAAAGCTAGCCTTTTGAAGACTGCCCCATGGTTCTATAGAAATCTATACTTAAGTGTGGATAATTACTCGTTGAATAATTCCAAAACAATGTATTATTATACAATTATTTGTGCATCCTAGTTTAGACCAGCTGTTCTACAATTCTCGGCAGCTACCTTCTCTTTGTACCCCATAGCTTAGGTTTCAACGAAGACAGGAAGCGTATGTTTTAAGTCGACAGCTAAAAAGCGTTTCGGTGAGCTCTAAACAAGCAGATATTATAAGAAATTTTTTGTACTTCTAGTGCACTAAACCGGTGCCGTGAATATATTTTTATCGGGAAAATAATATATGCCGTGAATATACATGCGTACGTCCACATTACGCCCAACCACTGGTATGGGTAAAGTGCAATCTGAACACTTGATCAGTGGTAGATTACTATAGCACGGTTTGCTAGAATTCGGTTTTTTTCATCAGTGAACATCGAAAGTGCATGTAATAAGGAGAAAGCTTAAGGCATCAGCAATTACACAAAAAGATGTTTGCATTTTCTGAAGAAAACCCGGAGTAAATACAAGGTGTATCATCAATGAATGGAGCAAGTTAATTATTTTTTATGAGTCAACCACCGCTCTGTTACCGCTCAAACGTCAGTGAAGGTCGCTGATATGTATGGCGGTACTTCTTTATCGGAAAATAAATAGGAAAAAACAATTTTCGCTTTTGGAAAAATGAATGCCCTGTTAGACGTGCAAGCTGATCTTGGAATGTCGGCGCAACCTGAGATAAACTAATGAAACCCACGGTAGGGTTTCACGGTAATAACGGTAGCAAGGCGCCTACTGAGGTAGCAGTCGACCAGAAAATCGCTTTCGCGGATAGTTTATGGTGGTCACAAAAGGTTACATGACACGTCATACAAATCATAGTAAGGTACTCCAGTGGTGATTTGTTGTCATTACCAGTCATCCGCTTTCGGATCGTCTGTCTGCGGCAAATGGTAATCAGCTTTTTGAGATAAGGCTCACTATTCGTTCGCACGTATTTGCTTTGTTGTTGTTTTAACTTTATTATTCGGTGCGTGTGTGTCTGTGGTTGTGACATGGGGTCTTACGAATGTTCATTGAATGTGAATAGGCTGCCTTTCTCTCGTCTGTGGACCACCTCATGACGGCTAAGGTTTTTCGCAAGGTATTTATATTTTAGGATAACACAAAGAAGCATTGCTTTGTTGAGACTGAGAAAATAAGACGAGCGACCGTTGCAAATAATAAGAGATCTTTTTACAGTAGGTACAAAGAAGCTATGATGCTGCCCTCAGCCACCAGAATCGTCGTCATCGATGGTGCACACTCACAATTAGGGAAATTATCCAAATATATCAGGGAATATGTAACCCGCATTGCGTATAATATTACGTTACGTGATAAAGTTCTCATACAAGGGAGTAGTTAGGAACAACAAGACTAAAACCTGTTTCACAAAATTTTCTCTTTACTACTGCACTCCTTCCACAAAAGAAACCAGGAGTGCTCCGCAGGAACAATTCAGTTCTCAGTCCCTGGGCAACAAACCATTCTTTCTCAAAAATGCTACCGCTTCACATTGCGCCAATCTTGCTTACTCCCTTTGGTGTTATGGTCAGTAGTGTCGCCCTTTTACACCTCCGTGAATTACCGAGCACGTTCACATTGGTGCGGCTGTACGATGCCACTCTTTAAACTATGCAGATTATACACATTTCAGAGAAAATATCAATGTCAATTTAGAATAATATTAATAATAAAATCTCGTGATGCACGGAAATTGCGCACTCCTGTACAATCCGAATACAGATTAGCTGGTGGTACAAGAAGTTTCGAGAAGGAGAGGGTTGTTGGAGTCGCATCTCATTTAACTGACCAAAACAATGACGAGCAAAGAATGGAGAATGCCTCTTGATTAAGCCTCGGACACACAATTCGAAAAATATAAAATACGAGACAGCTGATATTATCCCCTATGATGAAGAGTACTTTAAAAAATTGTTACAGAATATCCGAGGAAGCATATGCTACAAGCCTAACAAGAGATAGAAAAACCCCGGCAAAAAAATTTATTGAACTAAGTATGAGAAATATTGAAAATACAGAATAAGGCAAAGAAAATAATTTGAAAATTATTAGTGCAACACTGGAACAAAACCGAGTTAAATACTGGATTCCTAAAGTACTTCTGGTTACGTGGACGCACGCCATAATGTGATGCGAACCACTACGACATCCTGATCTCTTACTACAACCTCACATCACGTTTTCAAGTAGTTACATAAAATCCCTATCGAAGACAAGCAACAATGCAGTTTTAATAAAACGATGCTTGTCTTTCAAATAAACCCCTGTTACCATCAATTTCATCAACCAGTGAGACTGCAATGGGTGCCTAACTGTGCTATGCATGCTTCAGCCGGTTATTTCTTTTTGGCGAGCATTCATTACAGACAACATATGTAATTTTATTTCGTTCTTAACGCGCTGAAAGTACATCTGTGCGATGGGGTGGAAGCTTCCGCATTATTTTAACTGTATGCCTATTTTTGTTATCATCATAAACATCATTAGACTACTCAGGTCCACTTTCAGGACAAAGTCCTGTCCCATTAACCTAAAACCTCGGTGTCCTTAGCTGGTCAAGTACAAAGTTTACTCACGAATGGCTTTATTTCTAACCTAAATCGGATCAGTGGTCGACACCGCCTGCTACGCCCCTTTCTTCGTATCAACGCTGTTACCCTATTTGTTCACCGGTTGTCGGTTCATCTCACTACACAGCCAGCCCTAGTTTGTTTCTATTTCATTTAAACTGTGATATCCCCAACACTACTTTGTTCTCTTGTACAGGTAGGTAGTTTTCTTGTCCCAGGGTGTAATTCCTAACACAATTCGTTCAATGGCTCATTGAGGCGACCTGTTTGCATTTGAGTTGGGTATTAAGGCCCCAAGTTTCGGCTCCCTATGGCTTAACCAGCAGTATGCACTGATTGTACAATTTTCTTTTCACTGGCAGAGATAGATTGCTTTTATAGTTTGAGAGGGCTTACAGAGTGCTCTGAAGCCCATAATTATTCTGCGCCAGATTTCCTTCTCGTGGTTGGGCTTCGCACTAACCATCTGTACAAGGCCGTTATGTTATTTTACTTCTGTCGTTACGCTTGAAAAGCGTAAGAGTGCAATTTTGGCACGCCGATTCCTCACTAATTTAGCTTTGTTATATAATTTTAGCCCCGCGGACACCCTCTCTAGTTGTTGTTCCTCCAAAATTGCTTGCATGACTTCTGCGGTCTCACTTAGGAAGAATTCGTTGTCCACAAACCTGAAATTTGTCAAGAATTCCCATTTACACTTAATCCTATGTTTTTCCCAGTCAAGCTTTTTAATTACGCCCTCCGTTTATGCTGGGAATAACTTGGCGAGAAGTTGTGGTGCGCAGCCCGTACGGCATCCCTCTTATTCGTACAGTGCGTCCGATATTGTCAACCCTGTCGTGTTAAGGTTTTCTTATCCTTTTCACGTTTATATTTGACAGGGGTGGCTGCCTCTAGACCGCAAACGCAAGAGGAATCGGACGAAAACTCACCGGCGATATAAGCTACAAAAAACTGGGAGAAAACGTACACTGACCGAGCACTCCTAATACTTGGCTGGAAACCTGTGGGAGGGGCTTTCTAGATCCAGCGCACAAACCGGCTACATTATGATTATATATATATATATATATATATATATATATATATATATATATATATATATATATATATATATATGTAGAAAATAGGGGCTGGCAGTCAAGAAAACCTCGGAAAGCACAGTGGAGGCTGTAGTAGGTCATTGAAACATATAAAGAATTTGGAAATAAAGAAAGTGGAGCCAAAATGCCCTCCAGGTGGGATCCCAACCCACGACCTCCAGAATACCGGTCTGATGGGATAACCACTACACTACCGGTGGGGCTACTTTTCCCCTCCACTTTCTGGGGTATTTATGTCACTGTAATTTTTTCCTGTGCTTGGGGGTGGTAGCCAGCGCCACTACGACTTCTCGGGGTGAAGGGGGCCTTCTTTTTAACCCCCGGGCCATGACTCGAGTCTACGACATGTCGAGAGTGGTCGACCAGCGTTGAACACTCTGAAGCTCCCTATGTAACCAAGACTGCCAGAACAGAGGCCCTCGCTATGCTTGTAGCGAAACAGAATAGAAAATGAGGGCTCGTTGAAATAAGACGGAAAATAAGGCTTGGCAGTCAACAAAACCTCGGAAAGCAAAGGGGAGGATGTAGTAAGTCATTCAAACAGATAAAAAATTTGGAAAGAAAGAAAGTGGAAAAAAGTGGAGTGGAATTTTTTATCGTTATATGCCTTTGATGTAGCTTCTATTCCTTCGGGGATGAGAATGTTCGTATAGAGGGCGGACACATCGAGTGTGACCAGGAGGGTTTCATTGGGTATTTGCCCACCATCGTTTATTGCTTCTGTTATGCGGAAGGAGGTCTGGGATGTCCTTAACAAATGAAGGAAGAGAAGGCGGAATGTCTGCCAAATGGTGATTCAGAAACAGACAATGTTTCCGTGGGGGTGTTGTTAGAAACTATGGGTCTTCCCGGAATATCAGCTGAGAACAATGCTTCTGGGGCGACTTCATGGATTTTGGGGAGGAGGTAGAAACGTCCTGCTTGCTTGTTCTTCGGTCTCATGAAGTTTAGTTCTGTTGTGGGCATTAATTCTCTGGCCAGCAGATCTGTGATAGTGTGAAGGATCGTTTGACTGTATTCGTGGCTGGGATCATGGTCTAAAGGCTGGTAGTGACCATGGTGGTTAAGCTGCCTATAGGCTTCATCTTTATATTTTTCCATTGGTAAGATGACGACGCTACGTCCTTTATATGCGGGTTTAATGATTATGTTCGTTCGGGCTTGTGGGTATTTAGAGTAACTTCTTCTGAGGGGGAGAAGTTCTTGCTTTTATTTGATTTCTTGGTTGACATTATTGTTTCTTTTGATACTGATTTTATAAACAAATCGAGTTCTGGAGATTCCTCGGCATCTGGCGTCCAAGTGCTTGGTGCACGGAGTGCGTGGTCATTGATTTCACTATTGTCTTGCTTATCGGAAAAGAATTCCTTCAGCCACATTCTGCGGGAAAATTCGGTGAGATCCTTGTGTAACTCGTATTCATTCACGTGGTTGTTGGAAGGGCAGAAAGTGAGGCCTCGTTCTAGGATATTTTTTTCTGTTGTCGATAATGTTTCTTAAATATCTATAACGTTGCTGTTACACGTGACAGGGGAGGCGGATACAACATTCTGTTCGGGAACAGGTGTCATGTTGCTGTTACTCCTACTGTGGGAGCTAGACTCTGCATTTGGTTATTCGGGGGAGGGAAAAATTCCACCATAGCATATCCAAATGTGTCTGCGGGGGACGTCAGATGATTTAGTGCCGCGTCTTCCAGGCTTAGCGAGGACAGGAGGTTCAATGGTGCAATGTGTGTCAGGCAAAAGGAGCTGGTCACGTTCAAATGTTACTCTTTGTTTCTTGCACAGCTCGTGTTCCTTACGGTTTTCCAAAAGGCATCAAGATCAATTTTCTCTTGCTCAGTGAGTGGAATGATTTCAATCTGCTCATTTAAAACACTAAGTTGTTTGTCACAGTGCTCTCTGAGAATTTCTAGAAGGGAAAGCGATGCCCGCTTGAAAATTTGCTGCCATATAGCTAATAGCTGAGGGGAGAGAACTCCAAGGGAACAAAACGCTTTAAGGCGGAGGCCTGTGGGGATTTTCATGGTTTGCAGGTAAGAGGAATAGGTGTTAAGTTGAAATCTGTAGTGTGTTTGTTTGCCGGCGAGTTTTCGAACCCTAAGGAAAGCGCGGGATTTAAAGTAGAAGGCGTCCGGTCCGCTCGGGGCAGGTCATTTTCGTTTGTTGCGGGTGGACCTACGGGGTGGTTCTTTTTTTTTCGGAGTATGTTGTTTAGGCGGGCTGTTAGGCTTGATGTCCACGTCGATGCCTGCTTAGGTGCTTGCTTTCCGTTTTAGTGCGTGTTAGTGTCTGTGTGAACATTGAGCGTGATGTCCTTGGTGGGTCGGGATGTTGTTCTCCTACGTGCTGCTCAGCTGGTGTTGTGGCTGCATCTACCGTTTGTGTGCTCGCGTCGCATGTGGGGTTCTTGGAGGGACAGGGTGGTTCGCTACTGTTGGGAATGTCAGGTTCGGTCTGCTGCTCGGTGCTGGCCACTGACGGGCCGGTGGTGCCGGTAGTCGAGAGCGTCACCTCAAACGACTTGTTCAGCCTGTACTTGATGTTCTTTGCCATTATCAAAACACCGCAAAAGTTGGGGTGTGAACTGTCTTTGACCAGATGTCCCTGGGGTTCATGATAAATTTCTGTGTGGTATATGATGTCCATGTTTTCTTGGGCGAGTTCTAGGTCAATGAGGGCGTCATTGAGCTTAACTGTTCTCGTAAGTGACCTGTGAGTATGTGTACCTGGGATGTGAGAGGCTGGCGATTGTTTTCAATTCTGGGAAGCACTGATGTCAGGTTTATCTCCCGTTTGGGTCGTTTGGTCGGAACATCTCGTACGAGAGATTTGATAGCTTCAAAATTGTTTTCAGCGCTTTTGTACTTTAGATCCTTAGTTCCGAAATGAAGTATGAAGTGCGTGACATTGCGAGGGGAGAAATCTATGAGCTTCCTAATGCCCTGTGTTGTGACGCCGCTTTGGAATATAATGTACGGGGCATGTTGGGGAGATGGAAAGTGATCTTGAATGCACTTGAGGTCGTTCTCTCCAATAAAAGCTACGTGTGACAGAGAGAGGAGAGGTTGCTTACCTTGTCCCGTTATCATCATAAATGAAATCCAGGGAACGAAAGGGCTCTGAAGATAGTCACCAGATAGAAAAAATACTGTGGACAAAGTAGCGGCCTGAGACCTCGGCTGACGTTTCGACAAGGAGACTTGTCTCTTTGAAGGCATCAGGGTTCATCTCTGGCACACGGTTTTATAGATACAGATTAAGTTGCAGGGAGAGGGGGGAGGTTGTTGAGAGCGGGCTAATGGGGAGCTTTATGGTATATTCAAGGACTTCTTTTCTGTTTTCTTTGTTTTTTTTTTTTCCTTTTGCGTGTGGGTGTAAAGCAGGTAGTAAGACAAAATGCCGAAGGTCGAGGGAGGCGAGTGCACGCGGTATGTCGAAATCGGCTAACAGCAAGAAAGGAGAAAAAAAAGGAGAGAAGCACAGAAATTGTATTTAAGTATCACCTTTGGAGATGGGCAGGCAAGAATGGGGCGAATGGCGATGCCCAATTTTTTTAAGAGCATTATTTTCTGTTCGATTCAGATAACGTAAGGTTTCTAAGCTGCCTTTCCAAGCATTGATTCCAGCTGGCTCCAGGCCGTTGAATTTATATTAAGTACGATTCTCTGTATTTCCGGTCCTTTGGAGACCTTAAAGTTTGACTGCAGAATGTAGAGCTTGAGATCATCGAAATTGTGGTTCGGCTGGTTGAAGTGTTGCGCGACTGCTATAGAGGCACTGTTATGAGTGTCGGCCCGATGTCCATTCAGGCGTAAGTTCACAGGTTGACTCGTTTCTCCAATGTACTGCTTTTGACAGAATGAGCATTCTGGCATAGACACAATGTTAGAAGAATGGCAAGTGAAGCTTGAAATAATCTTGTGAACGTATTGGCTGGCAGTGCAATTGAAAATGCAATCCGTCTGCAGATGTTTGCAGGTATTGCTTATACGGCAGAAGAACGAGCTGATGACTGGTTCCTGGGAAGCGCTGATTTTGGCATGCACTAAAATGTCTTTTAGGTTCTTGTTTCTTCTGTAGGTAACTTTTGGGGCTTCGCGAAACGTATTTTTAAACCCGTCATTACTGGCTACAATGGGGTAGTATTTTTGCAGGATATTCTTATGTTAGGAAGCGCGTTTGAGAAGTTGGGTATTAAGGATTGTGGTCGGCCGCTTCGTTTGGACGTTGTTGCTTCAGTACTTCATCCCTTTCTAGCTTGGATGCTCTTACGTAAGCCATATCCGGCGAGCTGACTGGGTGATTCCTGCTTGCAAGGGTGGACTTTAGTTCATTAAGGTGGTTTATAGAGTCTGCGTCTCCGCTTGAAAACTACTTGTTCATTCGAAATTCTCCTCCCTCAACTAGAAGCTAAATGGCAGAAAAAGTTTGAAGCGTGCATCGCTTTCCCTTCTAGAAATTCTCAGAGAGCACTGTGACAAACAACGTAGTGTTTTAAATGAGCAGATTGAAATCATTGCACTCACTGAGCAAGAGAAACTTGATCTTGATGCTTTTAGAACCCGTAAGAAACACGAGCTGTGCAAGAAACAAACAGTAAAATTTGAACGTGAGTAGCTCCTTTTGCCTGACACACATTGCCACCATTGAACCTCCTATCCTCGCTAGCCTGAAGGCTTGGCAATAAATCATCTGACATCCCCCGCAGACAGATCAGAATCTGCTACGGTGGAATTTTTCTACCGAATCCGCTACGGTTGAATAATCAAAATGTAGAGTCTAACTCCCACACTAGGAGTAACAGCAACATGACACCTGTTCCCAAACAGAATGTTGTATTCGCCTCCCCCGTCACGTGTAACTGCAACGTTATAGATATTTCAGAAACATTATCGACAACCGAAAAGAACTATCCTAGAACGAGCCCTCACTTTAAACCCTACCAACAACCACGTCAATGAATACGAGTTACACAAGGATCTCATCGAATTTTCCCGCCGCATGAGGCTGAAGGAATTCTTTTCCGAGAAGCAAGGCAATAGTGAAATCAATGACCACGCACTCAGTGCACCAAGCACTTGGACGCCAGATGGCGAGGACCTCTCCAGAACTCGATTTGTATATATAATTCTATAAAAAGTAATATTGTCAACCAAGAAATGAAATAAACTGCAAGGACTTAACCCCCTCAGAAGAAGTCACTCTAAAAAGACTAGCAGCCAGAAAGGACATATACATGGACAAAAAAGTTTTGCAGCCGCCCCTTTCCATAGGGGCGATTCATAAGGACGAGTTCCATAGGGACGAGTTCCCCTGCACAGGGGAACTCGTGCTTGGGAAGTTACCCGACATTCTCGGGAAATGCCCCGGTGGGAGGGGTCGTAACGTTTTACCGCAGCGGTTGCTCAGAGGTACAGCACTAGCCTCGTATGCTGAAGGTACTGGGTTCGAATCCTGGTGCCGCCGGGCACCCACCGGTTTCTTTAATAGGTAAAGGCGTCCCTGGTCGAGTGCAAATCCTTGAAAGGGGAATCCACGTCTGGAAAGGTGCCTTTACCCTATCGAGCTGCCCCTGACCATTGTCCATCTGGCGGGGCCGTCTGCCATCATGCCGCGTTGCGCCATTGCCAGGGGTGAAAGACTCTGGCGGGAGTGTCATGCCACAGGCGGGTTGCGAGTTGAGCGTCCATCGTGGCTGTGGAAGGCACCATGTGAATTCGTGTTTCTTTGGTGGCACCGAGCACCTACCAGTAAAATAGGTACACGTGACTCCCCGGCCTGGTGCTCGGCCCTTGTGTGGGACTTAACGCTTGGAAAGTTCACCCGGCTTGCACGGGGAAATCACCCCTATGGAAAGGGGCGGCTGCAAAACGCAGAAGAAACCTTTTTTTTATCCGGCTTGCACGGGAAATCGCCCCTATGGAACGGGGCGGCTGCAAAAACGCAGGATGAGCAGAATGAAGGCCGCCGTCTTGCCAGAGCCTGTCTTTGCGCCAGCCTTGAGGTCCCGGCCACCCAGGGTGACCTTGACCGCGTACTTCTTCACAGGTGTGGGCTTGACGGACTTTGCGGGCTCCAGGTTCTGCAGCAGCAGTCCGCACAGACCCATCTCGGCGAAAGTGTTGAAGGGCGTGCGGAAAATCTTAATAATGCAAAAATATAAATATGACACCTATAGGCAGCTTAACAACCATGGTCACTACAAGCCTGTAGACCTTGATCCCAGCAACGAATACAGTCAACGATCCTTGGCACTCTGACAGATGTGCTGGCCAGAAAATAAACACCACAACAGAACTACACTTCATGAGACCGAAGAAGAAGCAAGCAGGAAGTTTCTACCTCTTGCACAACATCCATAAAGTCCCCACAGAAGCATTGTTCTCAGCTAACATTCAGGGAAGACCCATTGTTTGTAACAAAACAACCCCACGGAATCATTGTCTGTGTTTCTGAATCACCATTTGGGCAGACATTCCGACTTATTTCCTTCATTTGTTAAGGCACCATACACTTCCTCCGCATAATACAAGCAATAAACGATGGTGGGCAAATAACTAAAGACGTCCTTCTGGTAACGCTCGACATCTCCACCCTCTATACGATTATTCCCATCACCGAAGAATAGAAGCTACATCAAAGGCCTTAGCAGAAAACCGTCACCAACATGCGTTTGAAGTCTACATTACACTACTAAAATTAGTTTTACCTCTCAATTATTTTGAGTTCGACTCCTCTTACTAGTTTCAAGTATTTAGAAGAGCATGGGCACTTCTTTCGCAGTCACCTATGCCAACATTTTCATGGGACAACTTGAAGCTTTCTTCTTAGAGTCTTTCCCCCTATAGCCGAAGGTTTACCTTCGATACATAGATGACATCTTCATAATTTGTGAGCATGGGCGCACAGCCCTAGAAAGTATCATTTGGCATCTAATTCTTCGCATCGGATCATTAAATTCTCATGCCAGTACTCGGATAAACAAATGAACTTCCTAGACACCACTGTTGCTCTTGACAATGGTAAACTGAAAACCACGCTTTATAGAAAACCAACGGAAAGGCAACAGTACCTAGACTACACTAGTCATCACCCACGACACTGCAAACAAGGGGTCTTTGTAGGGCAGGCTACCGGACTAAGAAGAGTATGCAGTGATAACACAGACTATATAAAAACCTTATTGTACAAAAGTCAACCCTGGCAACCAGAAATCACTCGGTTAGCTCGCTGGATATGGCTTACAAAAGAGCATCCCAGGCTAGAAAGTGACGAATTGTTCGAGCAACAACTTCGAAACGAAAGTGCCCGACCACCATCCTTAATAACCAAATTCTCAAACGCGCTCCCTAACATAAACAACATCCTGCGGAAATACTACCCATTCTAGCAAGTAATGACCGACTTAAAAAGATGTTTCCGGAAGCACCAAGAGTTACCCCACAAAAAAAACAAGAACCTAGAAGACAATTTAGTGCATGCCAAAATTAGCGCTTCCCAAGAGCCAGTCGTCAGCCCTTGCCTCCACCCTAGATGCAAGACCTGCAAACATCTGCAGACGGATTGCATTGTCAATAGCACTGTAAGCCAATACGCTCACGAAAAAAATTCAGGCTTCACTTGCAATTCTTCTAACATTTTGTATATGCTAGAATGCTCATTCTGTCAAAGCAGTACCCAGAAGAAACGAGTCAACCTAGGAACTTACGCCTGAATTGAAATCTCGGCCGACACTCATAGCATTGCCTTCATAGCACTCGCGCCACACTTCAATTAGCCGAACAACAATTTCGATGATCTCTAGCTCTATATTCTGTAGTCAAACTTTAAGTCTCCAAGGAACCGGAAATACAGAGAGTCGTACTTAATCCATAAATTCAACTGCCTGGAGCCGGCTGGAATCAATGCTTCGAAAGGCAGCTTAGAAACTTTACGATATCTGAATCGAACAGAAAAATAATGCTCTTACAAAAAGTGGGCATCTCCATTCACAAAATTCTTGCCTGCCCATCTCCAAAGCTGATACGTGAATACAATTTCTGTGCTTTTCTCTTTTTTGCTCCTGTCTTGCTCTTAGCCGATTTCGACATACCATGCGCACTCGCCTCCCTCGACCTTCCGCATTTTTCTTGCTACGTTCTTTACACACACACGCAAAAAAGGAAAAAGAAAAAAAGAAAAGAAAACAGAAAGAAAACAGCAAAGAAGTCCTTGAATGTACCGCAAAGCTCCTCGTGGGTTCTACCTGCGGATACCCCTTCTATTCTTCTCCGAACATTGACCTCCCCTGTCGGAATTCTTCGATATATACGGGCTGTTGTTATTTACGAGTTTTCTCTCTTACACATGGTCCAGTAACCTTGCAATTGCACCCCCAAGACGCCCCTCTCGGCCCTGAACTTCCCGGAAGCATCCTTAGAGGTTGCCCGGCACCACCGCAGCCCAGCTTAAACCATTCCCCCCTGTTTTCTCCGACGCTCTCGTAGTCTTCCCTCTTTATCTACTGCGGGGACCTTTCACAATAACCACACCTCCTTTCTCTCTCACTATTTCGCTCCTTTCAGCCGACCGCTGACCCACTCTGCTGTCCTCCCTCCGGACCCGCTCTGAACAACCTCTCCCCTCTCCCACCAACTGAATCTGTGTCTATAAAACCGTGTGGCGGGAGATGAATTCTAGTGCCTTGAAAAGACAGGTCTTCTTGTCGAAGCGTTGCAGAGGTCTGAGGCCACTGCCTTCTCCAAAGTAATATTTCTATCTGGTGACCATTTCAAAGCCCTCTCGTTCACTGGATTTCATCTACGAAGATGACTGGACAAGGTAAGCAACCTCTCTCTCTCTCACACACGTAGTTCTACTTGTAGACCGCCACTTCAACTACATTCAAGATCACTTTCCGTGTGGACTACATGCACCGCACATTAGATTCCAAAGATGCGCCACTACGCAGGACATTTGGATGCTCATAGATTCCTCCCCACGCAACCTTTACAAACTTCATACTTCATTTCAGACCTTATTATCTAAAGTACAACAGCGCGGAAAACCCTTTCGAAGTCATCAAATCTGTCGTACGAGATGTTCAGACCAACGACCCTGCGTGGAGATAACCCTGACAAGCAGTTCTTCCCAGAATTGAAAACAATCACCCAGCCCCTCACACCCACCCCAGGTACACAAACTTATAGCTCACTATGAGCGAACAGTTAAGCTCAACGACGCCTTCCTTAACCTAGAACTCGCCAACAAACGTGGACATCATATACCACACAGAAATATATCATGAACCCCAAGGACGTCCTGGACAAAGATGGTTTTACACGCTAACTTCCTAGGTGTTTGGATACCACCGGCCCGTCAGTGGCCAGCACCGAGCAGCAACCGAACTGACATTCTCAACAGTAGCGAACCACCCTGTCCCCCCTAAGAACCCCACATGCGACGCGAGCACACAAACGGTAGATGCAGTCCCACAACACCAACTGAACAGCACGTAGGAGAACAACATCCCGACCCACCAAGGACATCACGCTCAATATTCACACAGACACTAACACACACTAAAACGCAACAAGCGCACCCAAACACGCATCGACGTGTACATCACCCCTAGCAGCCCCCCTAAACAACAGACTCCGAAAAAAAGAACCCTCCCGTAGGTCCACTCGGAACAAATCAAAATGACCTGCACCGAGCTTACCGGACGCCTTGCCCCTCAAAACGCGCGCTTTCCTTAGTGCTCAAAAAACTCGCCGGCAAACAAACAGACTAAAGATTTCACCTCAACACCTATTCCTCTTACCTCCAAACCAGGAAAATCCCCAAAGGCCCCGCCTTAAAGCTGTTTGTTCCCTTGGAGTTCTCACCCCTCACTAGAAGCTAAATGGCAGGAAACTTTGAAGCGTGCATCGCTTTCTCTTCTAGAAATTCTCGGAGAGATAACTATCACAAACAACTTAGTGTTTTAAATGAGCAGAGTGAAATCATTCTACTCACTGGGCAAGAGAAAATTGATCTGATGCCTTTAGAAACCGTAAGAAACACGAGCTGTGCAAGAAACAAGAGTTAATTTGAACGTGACCAGCTCATTGTGCCTGACACAAATTGCAACTTAGAACCTCCTGTCCTCGCTAAGCCTGAAGACGTGGCACTAAATCATCTGACGTCCCCCGCAGACACATCAGAATCTGCTACGGTGGATTTTTTCTACCGAATCCCGCTACGGTTGAATAATCAAGAACTTGTAGTCTAGCTCCCACAGTAGGAGTAACAGCAACATGACACCTGTTCCCGAAAAGAAGGTTGTATCCGCCTCCTCCGTCACGTGTAACAGCAACATTATAGGATATTTCAGAAACATTTTCGACAACCAAAAAAATTATCCTAGAACGAGGCCTCACTTTCTGCCCTACCAACATCCACGTGAATTAATACTAGTTACAGAAGGATTCACCAAATGTTCCGCAGAATGAGCCTGAAGGAATTATTTTCCAGTAAGCAAAACAATAGCGAAATCAATAATCAACGCACACCGTGCACTAACCAAGCACTTGGAGGCCAGATGCCGAGGAATCTCCAGAACTCGATTTGTATATAAAATCAGTATGAAAAGAAATAAAAAATGTCAACCAAGAAATCAAATAAATGCAAGAAATTACCCCCTCAGAAGAAGTCACTCTAAACTAACCTAGCAGCCAGAACGGACATAACCATCATCTCTCCGACAAATCATTCTCTTAACTCGACCATTCATGATGCATCCTCACAGCAGTTTTTTTTTAAACGGTCCATCTATTCCCATGCCGTTCCCTCTCAGAGTGAGACAGAAGCTTCTGAGCTAGCAGTGTCATTTTCATACGTCCACAAGACACCCATCATTGATTTTATTGCACCATGGCAAGCCAGGGATGTTTCCTGTGACCTGTCCTTTGTGCAGTTCGACAAAACAGGGCACCAAGGGCAGCTATTATGCAGCATTTCCTCTTCCTGCAGGATAAGAACCAGTGTGCAGAGTGTTACTCCGACGCATCAAAGACAGCTGATGCTGTGTCTTGTGCTGCGCACGAACCGAACTTTAACAAGACAAACAGAATAAACTCGCAAAACAGCATTATTACAGCTGAAGCCAAACAGCATTTTACTTACTTTATATCACATTGTCCTACATCAAATTCCAAAGTCCATAGCGTTTACAGAATCCCTTAGTGTTGTATGTGCACTTATGTCCAAAAAACGCTGCAAAAAATTATGTAATCAATTTTGTTTTCAAGGCCCTTATGGCGCCATACGCTATAAATCTTGAAATAACAATATGTTGTGTTCCTGGCCATTGTGGAACAGCCAAGAATGAAACCGCAGATGAAATGACCACTGGCTGCTACACTCTTGAATTCAGCAGGCATTGCAACACTGGCGTACACATATATAAAATGCACTATATTCTTACGTAACTAAATCATTTATTATTTTGTTTGTCATATAGTCCGTGAGCAAACGGGCTTGCCTCCATCATTCCACCCTCAAGCGGTCGCACTGACGATTACAGATGCTGCCGGCGCCTTTTCAAGCGGGCAAACCTTCGCTTTTGCTTTGCAAACATAACGTCCTTGTTGACTCCGATCTAAACGTAGCCCCTGCAAAAATGACACATCTGCACACTTACGCTGCACAGAATATATTACCTAGAAAAACGATTGATGATTAGCTAAAGGAACGCATTGTTCTTTGCCCATTGTATTCATAACACATCTTAATCTTTTTTCAGTTCTGTTGCAGTTCCCGCAGCATAACATGCACGATTGTATTACAATTACCGCAGAGTGCAAGTTATTGGCGATGAGATGCTTAAGTGGGCCCCATTCGCTGATATCAGGTTAGGCACTCGCGCCGCTCTGTCTGCTACACTCCAGTTGCGCGGTTACGGTGGCTCCTGCGCTTTAAATCGCCCGCTTTGGCGCAATATTACAATAAACAACGGACTTCCAGTATTCGCTTAATTGCGGACGCTTCTGACACCTCTCTAAAACTTAAGCTGAAGCCTGCATTACGTTTTTGAAGACACGAAGAGAGAGAGAACTTTCTTTAGAGCATCCTCAGTTGATCGTGTGTAGCTTATTTTTTTGTAGTTTCTAGCTTATTTGTGACGTTTAGAGTTCACAGCTCTTCGATAAGTATTGAAATGCGTATGCTTGCTTACAGTATATTTGAGCTCCTCCTATGAAGTCTCAAGAGTTTAATGCTACCCACCAAGCAGCGGGCTCCTACACGAGCAGCGCAATGCAGGATGTGAAATGGCTGTTTTCATTTCTTTCGCTGATGTTAGCTTGTATGAGATAAACGTTTTTTTTTTTCAGTGGCAATGCATTAGTTTTTCTTATCCCGTCACACACGTAATTAGGAAGTTTGGAAATTCTTGAGAGGCCCCCAAAATTGTGTGGATATTTTATTCGGGCTGTAGGCATACATTCCCATCTTGATAAATTGAACCTTTTGTATGGCTGCGTGCAAGGAGGTGCATATCCGAGAAATCTGTTGTGCTTGTTCACATGCAAATAAAATTAGATTTGTAATATGACACCGCGAATGGCAAAGACAACGTTTTCATGAGTACTCGAAAGCTTCTTATGTGCTCCGAATTACTATCCTAACTATCAAATTCATGGCGAAATCGACTCTCAACCCGAATAGTTATGACATCATTACGGGGTTGGAGGCTGCTATGCTAGCTTGGGAACGCAAAAAAAAAAAAAACAGTGCCGGTTTCCAGAAGAATAGGAATCGAAACTGATGAATATGTTAACTGCTCTATTGTTTTTCAACAATTCGATGTTTAAAAAAAACGTTTTGACGTACACAGTTCGGGGTTCTATAGATAAACGTAATTAGTCCTACTCTTTTCCCCTGGCCGGAATACTCCGAGCACTAGGCAGGCCAATTTTTCCTTAAGAAAGTTTTCTCCCTCTTGCTCCTCTTCTCAGTGCACTTAACTATACGAATATCTCAATATTGGGAAAATATTGGCCTTGGAAATGTACCGAAATATCCCTACAGGTCTGGACAAGCAAAGTTTTTCTGTACTGGTACCGTCGAATGTGACTAGTATTGCGCAATAAGGCTCTATTACACGTTTGTAGAACTGGCAAAAAACCAGCAGGTGCCTATGCACACAGTAGGTTAGTCGGAACTCAACCTACATTTGGGTCGGGATAGTGAATGTAATGCTTTTTTTTTCTGCCGCGAAAACGTAAAGGGATGTGGTAAAATAATTTCGATCATTCGGCTGGAGGACGAAAAACTGTTTTACCACACATACGATTCTTTCGAAGCCTTCAAACGAAGTCGTCAGCATTAAAGGCCTCGAATTTGTTTGGTGTTGCATTTACCTGTTGTCGGTGATTCGCAGCTGGCTGTTCCTTTTGTAGGAAACCTTGTCAACTACAGATGCTGACGCTTAGATGAGTCCTTGCGCTCCGCACAGTGCGTTCTTCAAAAGTAATATGGCGACGGCGGCAATGTTTATTCCTCAATGGTATCTCAACTATTCTTTAAATCCCGCCTTGAGCTCGTGGTATATCTTTAGGTTTATTAACATGATAAAAAATGCGGTTGATTTCTCTTCTTTGGAATGAAATGTGGAACAAAAATCTGCAACTAAAAAAGTAATATTTGCGGGTCGGCGGCTTTCTTGCACATGTACTTGGCGAGGAGAGGCCCTGCTGGCGGGCGCTTCGGCACTAGTTTACTGACGTCATTTCCGTGACAGCGCGGACGTCATTGAATTTGGTTTATCCAGGAAAAACACTTTTGTGTTAAAATATAGGACCCGAAAACGAACAACCCTAAGTGGACAGTTACGTTGGTTCTTTAAAGTTTGCTTTCTCCGCAAGAAAGACCAATGTGCGGGGTGCACCCTTTACAGGCTGCTTGCTTTTTTATG
>JABSTR010003439.1:0-24729 GCA_013339765.2 Haemaphysalis longicornis | reverse complement strand
GCTGGAGTTATACTGCCATGAAGGCACCAAAGCTGTGTCCTCGTACAAAAAAATGATAGTAACCCTCGGAAAGTAAAATTTGAAACTGGGTTGTAAACGCCGAATAGAGAAACTGTTTAACCATTAGCTATACACCATTGATTGGCAAATACAATGGCCTTGAAGTATTCTGCGCCACACAAACAGTTACGCAAAATATTCTAGTTTCGCTTTCACATCTCTTAAAAATTATGCAACAGCTTTTTGAAATGTTTTCTGCGTCTGTTCCAGCCTTTTTATTATTACGCATCAGCTCGCACGTGACAAGTAATACAAGAACGTCTTTACTTTTTAGTGGTATGGGTCTAGAGCGTTGGCTTCCCTTTTCATTTGTTACGGTAACCGTTAAATAGCTTTGGCAGAAAGAATAAAAGGGACACCAAAGCTCATGTGCCTCAAACGGTGCCATGTTCGAACCGCATGACGAGCTAGTCAGTCTTGCGTAATCTTTTTGTAGTTGGGCCCCTGCTCTTCTTGACGTAAAAAAGCGAGGATTATTAGCTGGCGTTACAAAAGAACAGCCTCTCCAAAACTTCTCGGACAGGATTAGAAAGAGGTAAGCCATAATTACCATTTAGAAAGGAGTTCGTTCCAAGAGCTTTTTCTCTGAGTACCCGGAAGATGTCCATCCACGGGCCTTCCCGCGTTCCACTTTCCGAGCCATTATCCACAGAAGCCTCCCGTATATGTCACATCAACTCTACGACTAACAAAGCCGATCTGGCATGTGCCCTGCCTTTCATCCGCCTGCCAGGACGTCGCGACCAGAACCTTATTTCTTAAAGAACAAAAATGCTCAGCTCCGGGCAACCAATAAGAGCCCCTCTTCGGGCTTCCGTAATGCAGTTTCCCGTCTTGCATCTCACGGCCCCGTTGCATAGCATCCTCCCTTACAGACCGTGTACACACTGAGTGCCCAGCCGGAAAAAAAGAAAGTAGCGGAAAACGAAAAATACGTGGAGAGGAAGGAATGAAAAAAAAGAAGGAAAGAAGGTGCATTAAGGCCCGGCGGATACAACAATAAGGCACCGTGTCCGCTCCGAAGAGCTTGTGCATGTATCCATGAAGTGACCTGATCCGTCTAGTACGTCCTCTCTCTCTCTCTCTTCCTACCTTCTTGAAGGACGCGCAACCCGCAAAAGATGATGCCGGTGACGTTCCTGTGAGATACAGGAACGCGAAGAACAGGAGCTACAGGAAGAAAAATGCGGTTGTGTGCTTTTCCGCGGGCTCGGACGTCGTGTGAGCGCTGAGGAGGGTCGCTAAAGAATATATGCGAGAAAGTGAGGGTGGAAATAAGCGGCTTGGACGAAGAAAGCAACGTTTCGGGATGCGGTTCCGCAGTACGCAACAACCATGCCTCGCCGTCGTTCTCGTTTATTCCACTAAAGGGCAGTGCCGCGGTTTGCTGCTGTAATGCGAAAGGTGGTTATGAAAGGAAAATGACAGGTGGTGGAGGGCGAATATTGCTTTGGAAGCGTTGGGACGTAAGGGATGATGTGGTGACACTGAAGCTGTCTCTCTGCTCATGTAATGCACTTTTAGAGAAGTTATGACGCAGAAAAAAATGAGAAATTCAATGTTACTGCATTTGAATTTGAAGTGGGACGTTGGGTGCGTGGGAATTGAGCGCAGCTCTTAAGCGCCCTCTCCTGTGGTTTCGCGTCGTCCGTCGCTGTCAGCCTCGTTGTAACCGGATACAGAGGGGAACGCCGCCGAAGCAGCAGTTACGCGGCGTCGCAGAGAAGACTCTGCAGTTCACGCTGCGCTCAATTTTGCTTAGGAAGTATCGTAATCGTCCCCAATTTTGTTCGCGCAAACACATAAAGAAAATGCAGTTTTCTGATCATTTAGGAAGATGCAAAAAATCCGCGCCAAAAATGTACCACTTGGAGTCCGCTGACGCTCCTGTCCGTTTTTTCTTACGTGTGTCTCTTCTTTAAAGCGCTAATCCCAGTTGTTATGATCATGAACCAACTAGCCCAGCACAAGTTTTATTAAGCTCCTGAGAGGACATTGTAGTCGAGCAGCTGGGGGAAAAAGTTCACCCTAATTTCACAAGGGCATTGGTTATTTGTCCATAAACCTCTTCCAAGAAAGCATTGGTTCTAAAAGAAGCAGTCTTCACAGAATGCTTCCATACCAAGTTTTGTTCTTCTAATTTTTATTACAAACTGCTTTTTCTATCAGATATTGGTTATCCTTAATATTTCTCTTGTAATGCTAGAATGCGGCAGAATCACTTTTGGTGGTGTTGTGTAGCCTGGTTTAGTGACGCTAGTTTAGTGCGGCTGACTATGGTGTTGCTCAGTATATGACCTTGTAAAATCCGTAAGACGACAAGAAATCTCTTATTTTTACCTTGTAGCTGCGTTTTATTCGCAGAATTTCTACTTGAAGTAGTGTGGAATCAAGGGTTCGCAGTACTCAGTTTTGAAAGGCACCACTTTAAGAGACTTGTTTTAGTATGAGGCGCATTGTAGTGGCGGGCTGCGGATTAACTTTGACCACCTGGGGATCTTTAACATGCGCCGAAACCTTGACACAGGGGACGTTTATGCTCTTCGTCTCCACCCGAAAAGCAGCCACTGCAGCCGGGACCACGTCCTTGAGCTCAACAGCACAACGCTCTAGCCACTCAGCCCCCGCGGCGGGTCACTTTCTCGCATCAAGATCCATTTTGCGCCCGGCCACTAGACGATATGGATATAGATTCCGATGTACACTCTTTCTACATCGCTGTTACTGCATTGCCGTAGATCAGGTACGAACTACGCTCCTAGCGCGCACTTGCGGCTTGTAGTGAGTAGACCGGTGTGGTAGGTACTGCCTCACGGCTGATAAAGAAGATAGCGAAGGTAGAATTTCGCCGATAGCTCCGGGACACCCAGGAGGCCGCGTTATTCTTCACTCGCGTCCCCCATGTAACGCTTGAGAAATTCTCACGCATTGTTTGTGTGTGTGTATGTATGTATGTATGTATGTATGTATGTATGTGTATGTATGTATGTATGTATGTATGTATGTACGTGTGTATGTACGTATGTATGTGAAGATGGATGGATGGATGGATGGCTGGATGCACGTATTCATGTTTGTGTATATGTATGCCGGTATCCATGTATGTATGTATGTATGTATGTTGTATGTATGTATTATGATGTCTGTTATGTATGTCTGTTTGTATGTTGTTGTATGTATGTATCTGTCCTGTATGTTGTATGTATGTATGTATGGAAGTTTATGCTATTTTGGCCAGGAGATACTCCTGCATGTGGCGCCGCTTAGGTTAGGGGGAGCCAAGGTCAAATTTCTATAGAGGGGAAACAAACGACAAAAATACATGGGTTTCTATAGGGCACTAGTCAGTAAAACAAGATTCCGTTAATGTACGGCGAAATTATGCGCAGTGGGGCAGTGGAAATCAACGAAAGACACATCAGGCATTAGCCTGCATTGTTTTCCGCAGCCGAAAACCCAACGCAAGCTCTGGATATCAAAGATAAAATTTTGAAGGAGCGTTGGACTCTGTCTGTAGTACACTTCAGCGCAGAGTGTATCAGGCACATCTCAGTAGGAAATGATAATCACAGCACAGAAATCACCACAGACATGAAAAGCCGACCCAAAGGTCTTTACAATCATTCGCGGCGGTGAAAAGACATTGATTAAAAAAAAACAGCTGTTCCGTCGGACACCTACCCGGGGTGAACGCAAGCCGCCGAAAGTTGCAAGTTTTCCGATAATTCCATTGAACGTTCCGCCTTACCAGGAACAAAAGCAGTTTGGTTATAGGCCACTGTTGATGAACGCTGGTGTACGTAGTAAGTTCCATGCCTCCGAATTGAGTCGAGAGTCAGTGCGGCAATTTATAAGGCCCCGGTTGCGAAGACGATAGATACACCACACACGCTAAGCTGAAATGAATCTTGAACATGATAAAAGCTGCTCTCAAAATATATTTTTCGCTAGCAACCTTCCCTTCAAACCAACGCAAATGACAGGGGTCTAAAAACACGCGCAAGTAACATTACCGCAGGTCACCTGCAACGCTCACGCCGTAGGCTACCGTTCAAACGAGCTGATGTTTCCAAGATGAAAGCGCTGATGAAGAAATTCCAGGATACGGCTCCGCGAACGTACAAACAAACGAGCATAGCCCAATAAAACAGAACAATGTCTTTTTTTTTTGCACCTGTTGCGCAACAGTCAGGACCGCGGTACTTACAGGTAGCAACGCAAAACACGCTCCTACGCGGACGACGACCCGTAATCCCGACAAAGTAACAGCGTACACCTACCACACACTCTGTTGTGTGAATAGGTATCCAATGGTCATTAAACGTCGTCGTACGAAGAGCCAGCAGCGCATATAAGATGGGCGAGCTGACACGCAGACAGTGATAGACCAAGCACAGGGAATTGAAGGCAAACCGCGAGATGGACACACCATAGATTTTAATAACTCTAAGGGGCACACGGTATACCGACACAGGCGAGCTAACTCAACACGCGCAGCCTAAACAGGTCGAGAAAACCGGTACGCCAGTACCTTTCAAACAGAAGATGTCGCCGCGACACCAACGTTCATTTGTGTAAATAATCACGCGACTCATGGCTGTCTGCATAAAAAATACCTACAAAGAAAGACAAGTTGACGTTCAGGCAGGGAACGATACGTAGGGGAAAGCTGGCCGCCGACTCCACCCCCACCCCTCTATTTTCTTTCCCCAGCGCTCTGAGCTCATTGGATTCTCGGAGTCAATACAAACACAAAAAACGGAGGTCACTGCTCTTTTTTGTTCCCTCTCTGAACGGTGGCACGCGAAGAAAGCGCGGGCAGCCGTTAAGGCAGTTCGGCGGCTCGCATAGCCGCGCGCGATTAGCGAACTTGGTGAAGCTTTTCATGCGTATAAAGTCAGTGTCGCGCACATTTGTGCGTATATAGTCTGCGTAAGCCTGTGAAGGTATTATAACTCTGCCGCCTTCAGCGTCTACTGGGTTGGATTATGTTCAGTGTGGCAGACCCCGTTTTTCACCTGTAGGGGAAACCGAGTCGAATGCAGTTTCTTACCAAACTGGAATTTAATTCTGACGCCGAGAACTAAACAACGTTGGAGACTTCGCTGCTCTATTTCTTCGTTTAGTTACTTTTCTGGTGCAGCAGTTGTACGAATTCTTATAGCCATGGTAAGAATCACTGAGGGCGGCTGCTCTCGTAGAGGGACGGCTGAATGTCAGTTAAGTGGGGTTTTAGCTAGGACAAAATGCTCTAAAACAGCTAGCAATATCTTCTCGGGAAATGTGTACAGTTGGAGTAATTCTTCATGATCAACATATACTCAAAAGTGCTCCCTAGTACCTCTTCGGCCATGTGAAAAAGCTTGTGTTGTCTGCTTAGTTTCCCCTCTATTTAGTTTCTCGTTGGCACCGCTGCGGTAGCACTTCAAAATCTCCTCTCGACACACACAAACAGTTCGGCACTCCGTAGGCAGTTCAAAATTTTAAACAATCTGAGGAAATACTAGGCTCCGCAAGTTCTAGTTGAAGTCGCGCAGGCATCAACGACAGGTTGACATGCGGAGGTCGATAGGAAGCACTGGGAACCAAACTGCGCGGGAGATTGTAGATGCACATGAAATTTTCTGGTTAGGTTGCAAGGGCCGCATCAAGGCGTCAATTATGCTGTACGAGAAAGATGTTAATTTTCTAACACGTGCAATCCATCGGGTTGGACATGAAAAGGATTGTGGCACCAAGTGGTTGTATAGAGGGTGTAAAATCTTTGAACGCTTTTGAATGTGGGGAATGTTTGTGTGATTACGTATTTCTTGTTTGTACACTATCTGGATTTTTTGTGCTGAGGGATACGTATTAACGGGAATTGTTTGCCACAATACACTGCAGTTGGAAGGCAGTGCTCAGCACGGATCGTAGGCGGGCCAGTTGGTACATATTTCTGAGATTAACAGCGCGAAAGAACGGCACAACAGAAGAGTAGACTAACACAGCGCTCAGGCCGCAATCTTTCTTGCCTGTTGTTCCCCTTCGCACTGTAACTATGAAAACGACGCGCTGAATTCCAGCCAGCAAAGTCTCATTTCCAGCGTCAGTTGTTCACTACCTTCCAACGTCATACTTTCGCAGAAGGAATTAAGTTTCCTCTGCCTCAAGTATTAAACGCGAAAATCTTGAAGGTAGAGAACGCTGTTTTCTTTTGGTAATGAACAGCCAAGAAAAAGGAAAAAGTGAGGAAGGAAGTTTTTTTGTTGGAAAAAACGAGAAAGGGTAGTGGTCTCTCTGCTAGAGCAAACACATAACACCGTAGGGGGCCGATTTCAAGAAAAAATTGAAGGGCCGCTATGCCTGATGGCGAAAATTACGAGTTGGAAAAAGCGAGAAAAAATTGAAAACTCAGCAGCATGGTCCTAAAAATATAATAAAAGAGTGAATTATATACTAACACGCGCGACATCTATGCGTGAATCTTGCCTCTGATATCTCGCGCGCCAAGTCAGAATGCAAGTATGCGCTTTACGATGCCTCTATGAACACAATAAACGGCAAATCGCGACGTAAGCGAGCAATATATAAGAGACAGCGGGAAAAAAATTAGTGCGCTCGAACAAAGTTGGTTTATGTGGCTTGTTAGGCCTCAAAAATGACGGACGGCTATCGGCCGGCACAAGTTCTGCCTAGGTGACCCATGGCTACAGGAAACACAGACAGAAGTAAGGCAACGACAAAAAGAAAACTCACAACGGCAAATATTGGTTACGCCAAGACTGGGAGCCCGTCAGAAATAAATAACGGAATGGAGAAATGCTGTGTTTCTACTCATGCTCTCAGTCATTCGGAAGTTGGCGGGGCAACAAACAAAGAAAGAAGTGTTACTGCTCGTACACTCTCGTCTTGTCTTTTCATCCGGCGCCTCTATTAGCTTGATACAACTGGCAGGGAGCATCTGGTGCGCATATGTTGTACTAAAGCAGCCGCCGGTCTACCGTATTAATTCATTTGGCGTAACAAGCTAAGTAGCGTATCGAGCGTCAGAAGCAAGACGCAAACGTGAGCCAGGCCGCGAGTATTCTGCGGTGATCAGATTTGATCCAGAGGGTCAAAGGGACAGGGCAGAACGGGTGATGCCCAAATAGAAGAGCCTTCAAATATCCCCGAGAGTATGGTTCTTCTGTCGTTTTTATAACGTCCTCCATTCAAACCCCCTTCTGCCTTTGTTCCGGCGATATTTTTTGCAATTACGGCGGCGCCGCGGCTCTTTCGCCAAGTCTCTGTGAGTCCGTCTAAGAAGCTATCTAGAGGCATCCCTCTGTCGTTAACATATAGCTTGCATGCGAGTCCGTTGTTGGCGTGGCTTGTTCAGTCTGCGAAAAGAGACGGCCTAGGGAGGTAGCCGTAGCTATCCTGTCTCTCTCAACTCGCTTTGTTGTCTGTAGTACACTCCGAAACCTTTCCACTCCGCCGCTCCACATCATTCTACTTCTCCTCATCTCTCCAGCCGCCGTCGATTTCTACCTCGCCATTTCGAGGGAGGCGGTCCTATAGCGTGTGTTCCATTATTGTGTACCATTGGCTTGTATTGTTCTCAACGTGGCGGCTCGTTGGCTGATCTAGAAAGAAGACCCGCCCTCTTCCTCTTCGTTACCCTTACTCCCGTAACCCCTTTTCTTTCCTTATGCCTTCTGGCTCCCTCTTGGGAGACCTATACTCCATCTTGGCTTCACTGGCTCGCCCTTTGAAAGGCTCAGTACGGGCATCTGGCGCTTGCTGCCGTGTATGCGCGCCATAACTGGGTTCAGCCTCTTGCCTAAGTTAATCGCCTTCAACGGACGTAGGGAAAGGGCGCAGTACGGAAGATGCTGATGAAAACCAGTGAAGGATTGAGGTAGGAGGCCCGGGAGTGGATAGGGCCATTCTTCATCCGGATATCCTCACCACATCCCTTTCTCCTATTTGTCTCGGAGCATATTCACGTTTTCTTCATTTCCGTACTTCGTGCACGTTTCCGGTGTCTAGAAGAAACGGGAATAAAAGAGGGGAGTTCTGGGTGCTCTGTAACGAAGGCGGCGGTATTATGTCGGCCAACAATGGCCAGGAGATCCCGTTCGAAACGGTCCGTAAATGAAACAGGTTTTTTGCATTTCTGTTACGCAAACAAACATCCCTGCTGTCCTATTTTAAAGCGTGTGTCTCCTGTCTCTTTTGTTTGTTTTCTCTGTTTCCGCTAGGAACACTATAGTTGATGGTAAGCGCTTAAATGGTGGTTTTGATGACATCCTTTGAAAGGACATCGGTGCTTACTGCAGCTGAAAATGTGTAAGCATTCCGTCCCGAATACCTCATACCGCAATTGCAAATTTAATATATTTAGTAATTATAATATCGTAATAGCACGATTAATTGTAGAAGGAAATAAAAACAAAAGAACATTAGAAATACAAACAAAATTACAGTCGTTCCCGTTCCATGGACTGACCTCACGTCATTAGATAAAAAACAGAAATACAAAAAAACAATGGTATAACGCCTTGCGCCTCCACATAAATGAATAATTGGCGGTGTTTACCAATTTCTGATTATAATAGTGAAAATGAGGGTAATTGGTGAAAAAAAACTACAAGCAAACGAAAGCGAAAGTCCCCGAATACATCCCAACATAGGCCAACGCGAACTGAACTAATGAAAAGTAACCTAAGTTGTCTACGCACTCCCAAATTTGGGAATATGAAATACTTAAACTCAGGAGAGAAACGACGCATGAACGCTCGCCGGTTAGCCGATTTTTCCCGAACGTTTTGTACAATTTTTATTCAAGAACACGTCGATGGTATCGTAGACGGGGCGAGTTTGTCCACGCGATGCCACAACTTCAGTTAACGGTTGGAAATGCTAGGTAGGCAACGGCGTAAGGAAATTAGCCGCTCAAATTCAGTTGGCGTCCGGCCGGAAAAATATTTTCATCTTCGTTGTTGCCGACGCAGCTTTGCAACTTGTCGATATACATTTATCCAGGTCAGCGGAAGGCGGTACAGTTGAATCCCGTCATTGAGATGTCCACGTGGGTGGCAAGAGAACTTTTAATCAGCCGAACTTGTAATAAAACAGTAAACACAATAACAGTATTGCCATTAATCCGCAACACGTCTCCCTTCTTGGGTTTGTTCAGAATCTCGATTTCCGTGGCCACTTGGAACGTACTACACGGGTTTGCCGTGATAGTTGAGACTTTTCGCTAAGATCGAAGCCTGCATCGCCCAGCACGCAAACTGCTAACATGGCTCTGTGCTCCACCGAGAATGTTGGGGACCTGAAAAGAGAGGCATACGTACGCTGGCGCGAGTCTCAGTTGATCTGCCGCTTTGTCGACTGTGCGCTGCCTCAGTCGCGGTGGTGCTGACATAGTGCATAGAGCGGTGGGTTTTAGGTGCCCAAAATTCTGATATTTATCTAGAAATTATGGTCACCTGGATGCTTTTAATTCAAAACACCTTCCATTGAACCAATATAACGGGTTTAGCTTCTAATTACGGTGAAATTTATTTCATTCAGCTGCACGTAAAATTGCTTGGGCCAGCACACCACTTTTAAAGGGGTCCTGAAATACCTTCCGCCGATTCATGGATGTACATGTAACCATAAGACAATGTATTAGCAATCTCCTCCCGCAAGAATTTTGTAAAAGCGATGAGTATTAGCTGAAAAATCGCAATCAAAAACCGCGCATTATCGTCGCACCGCGTTTTTCCTCCTCTTTTAACTGTTGACGGCGCGCTAGCACTCCCTCCCATGATGCTGCGCTAGTCAGCGGTGACGTACTTCCGCATTACGCTCCTTCGACTGCCGTCTGCTACGGGCAAGCTTTGTTGACACCATGATTCCGCACTCCGCTCAAGGATGGATAAGCGAACGAAAAATCTGGCCGCATGTGTGCGGTGGCCTGGCTTGCCCTTTGGCGGTGTGCGTTGCTGCAGTGTAGCACGTGACTTTTAATCGGCGCGAACTCGCAGCCGCTGGTGAGATCTTGCGCTCGGTCCCTTTCATGCACCGCGCACTGTTTATCCAAAGCGCCGTATCAGATGTGGCCCCCTGGTGCCGGGTCTTATTTTGCGGTGGTGGTAATTCCTGCCGGCGCCATATGAAAAAGACATTTTAAAACCGATGCAGAACCCGTGCACAAACGCTTCAATCATGTGACCAGTTCAGCTTGGGGCGACGCGTGGTGGAGAGCGGCAACGTTGGGGAAAACATGCTCCGGCGCGGCTCTGAGCTTTCTAGCGCTGGAGCGAGCGCCTTTCTTTGACGATCTCAAACATCGGTTGCCTTGGCAACATGGCACAAACCGCCCCAGAAGTCAGTTACGGTTGCGTGATTTCGGTTCAGCTCGGGGCCCCACCTCGCGACATGTGGGCACTGCAGGCGTACCACTCACTCTCATTAGGAAGTGTGAGATGCGTTTGGCATTACAGGAGGCGATGGTGTGTGTGTGTTGTGGACGCCTTGTTTCGCGATGAAATGCGACGTTGTGCTTCTGCGGGTGGATAGTGCTTCCCATGGTCTGGATATCTTTCTCGAGCGACGTACGACTCAACCTCGCATGGGGTATGTGCAGTGTGCGTGGCTAAAAGCCATCTCGGCTTGCGCGCCAGAGTTGTGACTTGCTGCTCGTCCCCGCAAACCGCGCGCGAGTGAGTGCCGAATTTACGACGGCAGGAGGAGGCAACCCATCGTCTGTCAATCGCGGTTCAGACTTTCAACGCATGTTGTGACGTTGTGTTCGTTCGAACGCATCTCTGGCTTGTTTTGAAGTGGAAAAAAATGTATCCGTCAAACCCGGGCATTCGGTTCAGGGCGTTCTCTGCGATTGCACGAAAGAAGTGCCACGGGGCTTCAACGCTTTCTTTATGGAACGTACTCAGGTAAGAGAATATTCATGTCGTGTTATGGCCGTGTTGCATTCAATACGAATGGTTAAGCGTTTGTTTACACTTGTTTCGTTTGTCGTAAAATGTCCAAGCACTCCGACACTCCGCTGGCAGATCAGCCGGCGAGCCGACGCTGAGCAGACGACTCATCTCTTTGCCGGAAGTGCGTGAAAAAGCCGCCCAATAGCAGGATGTCTAGCTCATGACGAACATCTGGGAATCGATGATGTAGACATGTGAAGATGGCGGCGTCCAAAAACACGAAGGAAAGGGAGAGAAAAAAGCGACAAACTTTGCAACAAAAGTGTGAGCTTTCCGCTGCGCGTAAAGGAGTAATACTTGGCCCAGATGACCTTGACGACCCAATCTAACGATTGCGCTACTTCATTTAGTGTGCTCAAAATGCCTTTCAGGGCCCCTTTAAATAACGAATATTCCAATAAACGACTTCAAAGGATCGACTGTATAACCGTACACCTCGGCTAGGCGCCACAAAGCCGGCCTTTGTTTTTCGCCAAGCCGTCGCCCATCCTCGTCGATTGCGGGGTGAATAGCGCTGCTCACGCTTCGATCGCTGGGACCGCTGTCGTACGAATACAAGACGAGACGGGACTATCTCATCAGTCTCGGTTTCGAACAGTCCCGTCGGCGCCAGTCTCTTTCTCTTCGTTTTGCGGCTTTTCTTTGACAGAAGCGGCTGACCAGGAGTAAGAAGCCTCTTCTTCTCCAACTTTTCCGCTGCCCCCCAGCGCCGTTTGACATTGTCGCGGTAGGAGTAGCGAACTTTGGGAAGCGCAGAAGGAAGCCGTTCGGCGGACAAAATAAGAACTGATTATATGGACACCGCGAAAGTTCCAAAGCGTCGCTCCTTAAAGCACTATACATTTCTCCCTTCTGCTTTCTTTCTTACTCTCACTCCATCTTAGTCAAGATATAGGTCTTGTTCTTGAGCGCTTCCGTAATTTTTATGAGCTGATTAGATTCAACGATTACACGCAGCACGACCGCTCTCTCATTTCTTTTTTTGGCGGATTCGTATGTTTTCGTCCAATCATTCCCAACTTTCCGTGCGGGGACGTGTCCGGCACCCAAAATCAAGCATCAGTAGATTCTGTATAACAAATACGACAATCTTTCTTCGGCTATCTGAACCGGAAAATTTTGGTCTGTCTGTCTGTCTGTCTGTCTGTCTGTCTGTCTGTCTGTCTGTCTGTCTGTCTGTCTGTTGAATGAATGAATGAATGTCATTTATTAAGATGGGGGAGGTCACATGGCTGTAGTTGGGGAAGGGGAAGAAGGGAGGAGCGGGAGGTGATCACTCAATCGTTAGAGATGACTTGTTGGAGATAGATGATCAGTGATTTCTTTGGGAGGGGGATTGTAGACCCCATCTCACACTACCCTTGCCAGGCCACTCTTAATGGAAAACACACCTAGAGCATGCAGAAAATTTGGGTCTTCGTACGGGGGATCATCAGGGGACGAGTTGGGGGGCAGAGCACTGAGCAAAGAATCGCGAGAAGATGCGAAAGCTGCACAGTGCCAAGTGAGGTGCTTGAGGTCTGAAAAAACATTCTGCTGGCAATGCGGACAGTACGGGGAGGCTGAAGAGTACAAATGCAACCATTTCCGCAGTGTGGAGGTTGTGAGGGCCGCATTAGAGATTGTCTTATTAACAAAGATTTCTGCGGAATGGGGTAGGGTAGGGACACCATGCAGGTAGCCCTGCGGAGTCTTCTCAGCGAGCCGCTTTCGGCGAGAATATTTAGCATGATCCAGTTGGGGGCGCGGATGTAGACCTGGGTCAGGTGCAATATCGGGAGCAATCAAGGGAGGTGTAGAATGAAGGCTCTCCCGCGCTGCATTATGAGCAGCGTGATTGCCGACCCCCTGGGTCACATGCCCCGGAATCCACCTATAGCGACCCCAGTATTACCCATTCCAGCCGTGGTGCTTCGTCGACTCCTGTAGGACAGGCAGCGGTTCTTATCCGCTCGGATGTCGCCGGCCGTCAACTCAAAGTTTCAGGGCAATGTACAGAAAACCATGAAGCAGTCATTGTGCACATTAGATTACCAGATGGCAAGCCCCTCGTAGTCGCTTCAGTCTATTACCGCCCCGTCTCAGCCTCCCAGAGAGGCATCACGTATGACTGGCTGCACCACCTCGTTTCGCAGTTTCCCCAAAGAGAAAGAAGCGCGCCACGAGCGCGGCTCTCGCGGCAGTCGTTCGTAGGCATCGTTGATAGCCGGACGTCTGGTTTTCTGGTTCCCTTTCGCTACATATTTTCTTGTGCCGAAACGCACCTTCTCAGGCTCGACCGGGCACCCCTCAGACAACGCAGGGAACCCGCTTCGCCGCACTCCCGAAGCTCCAGATACCGAACTTCTCGGGTGACCGACGCGACTGGCAAGGATTCTGGGACCAGTTCGAGTAGAGCATCCACTCGAACGCCACTTTGCCACTCATCGAGAAGTTTAAGTACCTGCTCTCGTACTTGACCGGTCCCGCCAAGGACGCGTTCGAGGGCATCAGGCTGGCCGACGACAATTACGACTTCGCTGTTAAAATTATTACCAACAGATTTGGGCGCAAAGACCTTCTCGTGGACGACCACCTGGACAAATTGCTCGCATTGGAGTCGGAGCAGAATTCGGCCGACACCGACAGATTGCGGGTCCTCTACGACACGGTCACGTTTCGCATAAACGCGTTGGAGGGCCTGGGCGTCTCCCCGGACCAGTACTCCGCCGTTGTCAAGGTGATCCTGGACTTCCTCCGCGTCCAGGTGGAGATTCTAGAGGAGAGCGCATCCGATTGTTCGGTTCCGTTCACGCGCCGCGGCCAGGGGAGACAGCAGTCTTCGCCTCCGCGCATCGATCCGCCAACTGAGATGACTCTCGGTACCCAATCGCCGTCTTCGGGGCTACACAGGTGTGAACTTTGCAACGCTCGGGACCATATCATCGCCTACTGCAGAGCGCCAATGTCGCCCGAGGAGAAACGGAAGCGTCTGCAGGCAAGCAAGTGCTACTTCAGATGCGGCAAGGGCAATCACTTTGCAAAGCAGTGCAGGTCAGTGAGCAGTCTGGTATGCGGCGTTTGTTCACGTCGGCACCTTACGACGCTGTGTGAAATCCAACGCCCGGCTGGAAGGTTCGAACCCCCCAGCAGAAGACCAGATCCCAGTCCCAGCGACAGGGCGACAATCGGCACAGGCAACGCATTGACGTCCGCTTCGACCAGTACTGCAGGACTTACGCCAGTTCTTCGGCAGACCGGCCGTGCATGGGGCATCGGAACAAACCGCCAGCTGCTCGTCCTCTTTTTGTTGGATTCTGGCAGTCAGCGGACCTTCATCCGACGCGATGTGTCCCGCGCACTCGATTGTCCCGTCGACGGGGTCGAACGTCTTACCATTGCTACTTTCTGAAATACTCGCACGAGGGCACCTGTTTCATGCAACCGGGTCTCATTGACGCTTAAAAGTCAGCACGATGGCCAGCGCATCACAATCGAGGCCCTAGAAGTCCCCAATATCTGTAACGTCACAAGCCCGCCCGTCAGCGAAGATATTCTCAATTCGATGGCCGCTAAGTGTCAAGTTGCGGCTGATGCCCGGCTTTCGGCCACGTTTCAGGAGAATCAGATAAGCGTGCTGATCGGGTCGGACGCATATTGGAAGGTGGCCATGAGACGAATTTCTCGGATTTCTCCCTCGCTAACAGCCGTGGAAACAGTTCTGGGCTGGACTGTGCAAGGTGCCCAACTTGAAAGCCCAAGTCCTCAGACCGCGCACTCCAGCGCGCTGTTTTTATCGCTCGGGGAAGCGCCCCCTGAATACGCCGCCGCTGACGTTGAATTGTCGTCCATGTGGCGCCTGGAAGCAATCGGCATTAAGGGAACATCGGAAAACTTAGGAGTCAATGACCCCGCCATCCACCAGTTCCAGCATGGAATTCGGAAAGCAAGCGACCGCTATGAAGTGCCCCTTCTAATTCGAGAGCCGCGGCTTGATGTCTCCAATAACAATTATCGGCTTGCAGAGCAGAGACTCTGTATGCAGCTGAAACGCTTCCGCGGTCAGCCAGATTTACTGAGGCAATATGACAAGACCATCCGCGCATACTTTGATGAGCGCCATGCGGAACGAGTGACCTGCGAAAAAGAGGATGGGAAACCGAACACCTACTATATGCCACACCATGGTGTCGTGCGTCGTATTGCTGTGACAACCAAGCTTCGAGTTGTTTTCGACGCGTCGTTTCATGTTCCCTGCCATCCATCCTTGAACAGCCTGCTACTGAAAGACCCAAAGTTAGACGCAAACTTACTGAAGTTGCTGGTTGAGTTCCGGTGCCATCACGTCGTTCTCCTGGCAGACATGAAGAAAGCGTACCTACAGATGGTTATTCGCGAGGAAGATCGGGCCGCTTAAGATTTCTCTGGGTGGAGCACCTTCCGAATGAAGAAAACCCTCTTCCTCAGATAGTCCACTGGCGCATGACAAGAGTGTCATTCGGAGCCACGTCTAGCCCATTCCTACTCGCCGCAACACTTCATCACCACCTAAAGGAATGTAAAGAGCAGTTCCCAGACACGGTCGCCAAGCTAGTCGACGCGTTTTACTTGGACGACCTTGTCGTCGGCGTCGACAACGCTGAGCAAGCCAAGCGTATCTACGCCGAGTCGAGGTCCATTTTGGCGGGTGCTGGTATGGAACTGAGGAAATGGGCCTCCAACCTTTCGTCCCTGCGAAACCAATTCCTTGAAGACGACGTGGCTTTCGAAACGGAAGGATGGGACCCTTGTAACATGAAGGTGCTCGGTATGCAGTGGGACCGCTTAGACGAGAGTGTCGTGCTAAGTTGCGGAAATGTCGCCACCTTTGTATCCACAAAGCCAGTGAAAAAGATTGATTGATTGTAGGGTTTAACGCGCCGACGCAACGCAGGCGATGAGGCGCGCCGTAGTGGAGGGCTCCGGATTAATTTTGACCACCTGGGGATCTTTATCGTGCGCCGAAATCTCGTACACACGGGCGTTTTTGCTTTTCGCCTCCATCAGAAAAGCAGCCGCCGCGGCCGGGAATCGAACCCGTGACCTCGTGCTCAGCAGCGCAACGCCTTAGCCACTGAGCCACCGCGGCGGGGACAATGCTCCAGTCGTTCGCGCGGCTCTACGACCCTCTAGGATTTCGGGCCCCTTTCAACGTTCGAGAGAAGATCATATTCCAAGACTTATGGAAACTGCAGCATCCGTGGGATTCACCACTGCCGACGGCCCAATTCAATGCGTAGAACAGCTGGTGCGGCGAGCTCAGCGACCTGAGACGCATTTGCTTGCCACGGCATGCCTTCACGATGAAGGACACGGAACACGACACTCGAGAGCTCCACGTGTTCGCTGACGCAAGCCTGAGAGCTTATGGTACTGCAGTCTACGTCCGGTCGTTATCATGGGAAACCGGAAGGTGGGAAGTGAACCTGCTGCTCAGCAAAGGCCGCATTGCTCTGATCAAAACCACCTCCCTCCCACGCCTTGAGCTCCTCGCCTGTTTGATAGCTGTCCGACTATTTGATTTCCTGAAACGGCTGCTGTGCCTGTCAGAAGTTCGGTCTATATTCTGGACCGATTCGAAAATCGCCCCGCATTGGATTGCGGGGGAACCGAGCCGATGGCCGCCATTCGTGAGAAATCGCGTGTCCGAGATACAACGTCTGACACAAGGCCAAGGGACGTGGGCTCATTGTCGCAGCAAGGATAACCCAGCCGATTTGATTACTCGTGGCCTTGCCGCATTCGCTGTTGCAGTCACAGAAATGTGGTGGAATGGCCCACATTGGCTCGCACTGCAATCTCAGGATAGGCCAACGGACAGAGAAAGAGTTTCGGACATCGGTGAACCGCCATTTCTACAGGCAGCTTCATGCGCGCTAGTAACAACGCCAGCTGAGCCGTTGCTAAGTATCAAGTCGTAAGTCGGTACTCCAGACTTCTTCGGGTAACTGCCTGGATACATCGCTTCTTCGAAAATACGCGAAAGTTAACGCATTCAGCAAAAGGACCACTGACGAGCGATGAAGTTCTCAACACGGAACGCTACTGGCTCCGGTTCGTACGGAACGAAGCTTTTCCGGAGGATATGCGAGCGCTGTCACGTGGTCAGCGTGCCGGAACTGCAACTCGCCTCATTTAACTACGGCCGTTCTTGGACGACGATGGAATCCTGCGCGTCGGCGGGCGCCTACAGCAGTTAGGATCCTCGGTACACACCCGCCACCCCGTCATCTTGCCGGGCCGTCACGACTTTTCCCGGCTACTAATCATCGCAACCCACCAGCGCCTGTTGCACGCAGGTGTTGACAGCACTCTCACAGAACTGAGAGAACGATTTTGGAATATCAAGGGCCGTCAAGTGGTGAAGACAGTGCTGCACGGACGCTTGCTTTGTCGTCGACACAAACTCTCACCAGAAACAGCTCCAGTTGCGCCTCTACCCCGAGATCGTATCACTGAATCGAGTCCGTTCGACGTTGTCGGTGTAGACTTCTGTGGACCGCTGTTCTGTCGCACGAAGAATCCTGCGCAAACAAAGGCCTACGTCGCCGTTTTCTCCTGTGGTGTGACACGAGCCGTCCACCTTGAGCTTACACCTCAGATGACGTCATCGAGCTTCTTGTCTGCTTTCAGGCGGTTTATCGCTAGACGCGGTATTCCATCGACAATTTACTCGGATAACGCCTTAGCCTTCCACCACTGCGCACGCTCTCTCTGTTCGGCTCTGGAAGACCCCGTTCTTGATTTTTGCAGCGGCCGCAACATTTCCTGGAAATTTCACGTCGAAAGAGCTCCGTGGTGGGGTGGTTGTTGGGAACGCTTAAAGGAGCCATGAAGAGAAAACACAAGTTTGGTGCATTCGAAAGGTTGCCTCGTTAGAACCATAACGACACCACTTATAACGCAAACTTCGCTCAAATAAGCTGCATAATTAGGAAAAAAGGAAATGACCATGCGACCCACCAGCTCATTTTCCGCAACAGAACCTATGATGTCACTCGAGAATGCTCTGCGATTGGCGGAGGCCGGCAAAAGCAAACGCATGTTAGGCAGGGCTTACAGTTTGCATAGCGAGCTATATGCCCGTGAAACATACTGCACATTCTTTTTATGACAAAGAACGGTGGAGTAGACGGTTGAAGTTCCGAACGAACACGCAAGCGTGTGCGCCAATGCGTACGAAACTACCACCGGCCGAGCTCGACATCTCGCCGTCGCGGAGACGAATTTTCGGGTTCGAGGCTCTTCGGGGCCAACGAACCGTTCCAACACGCACGGCCACGACCTTGCTTCGAATCGTAATCCCTTCACAGGAGGTTGGCCGTCATATCGCCAACCAGCAAAGGTAAAAATAGAAACGAGGGGAGTAAGGAACAGCAAGAAACGACGAGATAAAGCCAGTCGTCGCATAAGTTTCGAATGGTGTTGGCTTGCTGCTGCCGTTACGAGCTCGTTTCTGGGTTCGATTCCCGGCCGCGGCGGCCGCTTTTCTGATGGAGGCGAAAAGCAAAAACGCCCGTGTGTACGAGATTTCGGCGCACGTTAAAGATCCCCAGGTTGTCAAAATTAATCCGGAGCCCTCCACTACGGCGCGCCTCATCGCCTGCGTTGCGTCGGCGCGTTAAACCCTACAATCAATCAAGTTTACAACCACTGAAAACTTCAGTTTGTTCGAGTACTTTACAATGAAATTTCGTTGCTGCGTTTTGAAATGCCCATGTAGTACGGGAAAATCGTCGAGGGAGTGCGACATCCCCGCCGGTGAAGAGATCTCCTTTCATGTCCTGCCAAACGACGAACCGTGGCGAAGCAAGTGGCTAGGTTTTGTGAACTTTGCAAACGGAGGAGAAAGGGAGCTAAAGGAAGTACGAGTGTGCTCGCTTCATTTCCGACGAAGTGATTACGGCATGGACCCTTACGTTAGCTCACTCCTGGGACATGCTGGCGCTCATCGCCGACTTTGTCAAATCGCCGTCAAAGCGCTCTGACTTTAGGGGAAAAAGCCGTACACACCGCGCATTGACGCTCGTATCTTTCTGCTCGGAGCAGAGAGCTCGCGCGAACGGCTTTCCATACACGACACCGGCCAACTGCCATAAGCGATACTGGTACTGAAATTGAACTATTATTAACCGTAATAAAAATACGGCACACACGTACCAGTCTGTATTCGTCCGTCGCGACGGGGCTGACGAGGCAGCGGTGCCGACGGCAGGGCGTTCGTCTGTTGGGCTATCGTGGAATGGTCGCTTTCCCGTCCACCGCGTATCCCACAACTCCTGCCGCTCGTGCACATAGAAGCATTGAGCGTTCAAGTGGTGTGAGGTTGTTAAATACAAGCGAGAGTTTTGTTCTCCGGATCAGGCGATTCCATGACTAGGGCTGCGGGTGCACTAGGTTTTACTAGTATTTTAAAGACGATAGTCTTTCTTGGGCTACTTAAACCCAGAAATATTGGTCTGTCTGTATGTCTGTCCTGTCTATCTGTGACTCGATTCAGCCACCCGGCCAAAGTTAAACAATGCCTGCGCAATAGTCTTATATAGTCGCAGCTAAATGTGCCCGTCTAAGTCCGGTGTAATGTTCATACTTGTCAATATTGTTGAAGAACAGCAAGACATTACGCATATATAAGACAACAAATTAATACAGAAGTGATATTTGCAGCGTTCCTTTATAAAAAATCGTACACGATTGATTTTGGCGAGATTAAATACTTCATCAACTGAAGAAAAAAATATCACTCCGCCGTCGCCTGCTGTCGCCCGCGCCATATAGCTTCTGGCGGCATTTGAAGAAATCAACCGGCAACAGTTACGCAAGGTTCCACTAGATAGGTTCCACGTGCTGCTTGCAACGCACGTGGAGTATGGAAACGCGGTTCTATAAACGTTGAAGTAGGGCGCCTCGACTAACGCGCGTCTTCGCCGTACGGCAGCGTTCGCATCGAGACACCCGGTTTGTAGCAGTGGAACGCGGGAAATTTAAAGCTATTTAAGCAAACCTTTGGCGTCTTTACCTTGGGAGGAGCGCGACGCTAGAGGAACAACATGAGAAGTGAGCGGGAAAGCGAAGGGAGGCATTTCCTTCGCAAAAGCCGATAAAGACTATCGTCTTTTGACGGCATTTGCAACGAAAGGAGCAGATACGCGACCAATTTTTTTTAAAATGGCCGCCGTCCCGGTTTCGGCACGAGTTTCGGTTCCTGTCTGACTCCTGCGTGCGGGTGCTATATGGAGTCGACATACTAAGTATCTGTTTCATCGACTGGCTCGTATGACGCCATTGTTCACGTCACCAAATGTGCAATTTTAGCGGGAGATTTAAAATTTTGGCTTAAATTGCCGTATTTCTCAGTGAATAAAGCATCATTTGCTTCCGGAAAAGCGCTTGGGGTACTATAAAACACGTAATCTTTCGAATAAAACAAACTTTTGTTTTCTCTTCATGGCTCCTTTAATCCGGCTCACCAAGGAGACATTACGGCGAATCCTCGGCCGCAGTTGCCTGACTGCTGAAGAGCTGCAGACGACGCTTTGCGAAGTCGATGCAGTAATTAACAGTCGGCCCCTTACGTATCTCTCGGCAGACGCGGCTGAGCCATACCCGCTGACCCCAGCGCACTTCTGGCTGGGCAAAAGCAACACGTGCCTGCCTCAGCAACTCGGCCTTCCAGAACCGCTGTCCACGGGCAGCGAGCTACGCAGACGAGCTCGGCACCGTCAAATCGTAACGGAGCGTCTTTGGCGTCGATGGAAACGAGAGTACCTCCTGTTGCTCCGATGCGCTCACGAGGCAACAACGCATCTTCCCTCCAGGCTCCAAGTGTGGGACGTAGTGCTCGTACAGTACAATTCGCCGCCGGCCTTCTGGCAACTTGGGCGCATTCTTCAACTATTTCCCGGATGCGACGGAGTTGTGCGCTCGTGTTTCCTACGCTTGTCATCGTGACAGGAAATACGTCGTCCAGTGCAGCGGCTGTGCTTTTTTGAAGCAAACCCCTGATCAACTTGGGGCCGCGGGAGTATGTTGTATAAAGAGAAAGAAGCGCGCCACGAGGCAGGCAGAGTGGGCTCGCCCAACGAGCGCGGCTCTCGCGGCAGTCGTTCGTAGGCATCGTTGATATCCGGACGTCTGGTTTTCTGGTGGCCTTTCGCTACATACTGTCTGTCTGTCTGTCTGTCTGTCTGTCTGTCTGTCTGTCTGTCTGTCTGTCAATTCAGCCTCCAGGCCAAGAGGCAAAAGCATTCTTGATCGAGACGATTATATAGGCAAAATATTTCCAAACTGGTGGCAATTTTTATACTTGTCTGCATTCTTTAGTGAAAAGATTTCACTAGGCAAATTTGAAGCATGATTTAATACACAAGCGGTATTTTTAAAGTATATACTTTAATTGAAATGCAAGCTGGCTTAAATTTATGATAGAAACTTTTTCAGAAATCTGCATTAAAACAATGTTTTGACCCAGAATACAAAAAAGCGCCCTCTGGCGGCATTTTCAAAAGTTCAACGGGAACGAAAGGCTCCAGTATACGGCGCGAGCAGTGAGACGTGGGTAAATTGAATTGACTTCAGCAAACCTCTACCGCGTTTATCTTTGGAGGAGCGAGACAACAGGGGAACTGCATAAGATGTAAACCGTAAAGAGAGGAGAAACATTTACTTTTCAAGGGCAACAGAAGACTATCCTCTTTCGACGACATTTGCAGCGAAGTAAGCGGATATGTGGCCTGTTTTCCAATACGGCTTTAACGTGTCTGCCGTGCTGCTTTAGAGGTGTTGAGCTTTGTTGTCGCAATACGATCTTTGCTTCCCTGGAATCGACGGGAGGATGAGATCGGCGTTACGATGACTGGAGTATCCCGTATGTTCAAGTTGAGAAACCATGTACAGAGACAACAGGCCCCAAGATAGGTATGCAACCGCCAGGCGTTACGCGCAACGTCACGTTTTCAGGTACAATATTCGTAAATCGCTACCCGCAGATGGACGAAAGGAGTGTGACATTGCTTAGCGCGTTTTAAAGGACGGCTAACGATAGACTTTGAAGTGGCTAACACTGTGTGCTGCTGAGACCAAGGACGGGGGTTTGATCGCGGCTGCGGTGTCCACTTTTAAGATTGAGGGGAAAAGCGGAAACATCCGTCTGCCAAGGCTTGGGCGCACGTTAAAGACACACGTGGTCCAAATTAACCGTGAGCTCTCTACTACGGTGAACCGCATATCTCAGGTCTTGATTCGGCAAGTTCAAGAACCCTCCCTTCCCCTCGCCCCCCTCGCTAAAATACGTATTAAGGTATAGGATGCTGCGCCTAACTACACATTTGACGTCTAAGGTTGCCCACCGATATTGCTTTACGGCGCAGACCTTTGGCGGCCGTCTCTGGGCTGAGCCGCGACGCCGTCGTACCCGAGTGAACGATGGGAAGACCGACAAGTGAAAGTAAAAGCGAACGATGAAAGAAAACAAAGTGGAGAGTGTCGCGAAATAGGGAGGGGAGGGCGGTTCGCCGTAGCGGCGCGAGCCAGCCCTCATAAAAATTTTTACCAACATTGAATTCAATGTTTGTTGACAAAAGTCGACAAAAGCTACCAACATTGAGTAGACTGTCTACACACTGTCTATAGACCTCCTAGCAACAGCCTACCAACTTTTTGTCAACCATTGGCCACCGTGTTTGAACTCAAACATTTCTGTAAACTTTCTACAGAAAGTTTTGTGTAGACTTTATACTCAACCGCTGTTGCTAACCGAAGCCTTTTTGACAGAATATTCAAAATGTGATGCAGTAGGAAATTCCGACCATTCCTAGACCCTGCTGCCAATACCGCTTAATTTAAGGTCGCCATTATTTCTCTCTAAAAGTTCGTGTAGTGGCAGCAAAAACGAAAAAAAGGAACGAGCAACATGTTAGGCTTATCGGGTTCTTCAAGGGATAATAACCGTTTACATTATTCGGAGGCATAGGTTCAGACGCTCACTTTCTGAAATGTCACATAACAACACAATCCTAACTCAGAAACGTACTATACCCGAAAAAGAACAAACGCAAAGCAGCACGACACCGCCACCACACACTTTGTAGCCGTGCACTTCATGTATATATAGCCGCCATCCACGGGATGCCGATGCCGCGGTGAGTCGTGCCTCTCATTGCAAGTTTACAAAACTGCGCGTTATTATTTCCAAAATATAATACCGGGAAACACTGGGACGTGGACGATTGCACATTTCTTCTTGTTTACTTTATAGTTGCAAGCTGTACCCAAACAAAACGGAAAACTTTAATGGGTGGCAAGAAAGCGCGCCGCGCGCCGCGTGTTGGCTGACTCCGGTGATTGACGCGTTTCTCCCGGAGGTACGCAAAGAGGGAGGGGCGCCGGTGGCGGTAGCTCGAGAGCGGCCAAAGCATCTGCGCCAGCCGGATTAGGTTAGCATAGCGGGCGATTTTCGATTATCGTCGTTGTTAGAGTCGCGTCCAGCAGTCTCTCGCGAAATAGTTACGCAAATAATCCGTTCCTTTCAACCATGTAGCACTTAGCTTGCGTAAATCAAAACACAGTGACGAGTGGTTGCGAGTGGTTGATGCCGCTGGCTGGCGCTTGTTCGGAACCGCTGATAAGCCATGTTTATCACCGTGAAGAATGAAAGCGAGCAAGTGGTGAAGGACCAACCCGTGCGTCTGAGGGACGAACTGGTTGTTCCGAGGAAGAAACTGCGCCGCTCGAGGTACGAACAGTGAAAGTTGCTCCCTTTTGCCACTTGTTTTTCTTGGAGTGCACAAGTGTGAAGATATGTGCAGCGAGAGAGGGAGAGCGAAACACGTGTGTGCGCGTCTGTGGCTGTGGCTGTGTGGTGTGTGTGTGTGGTGTGTGTGTGTGTGTGGGGTGTGTGTGTGTGTGTGTGTGTGTGTGTGTGTGTGTGTTGGTGTGTGTGGGTGTGTGTTGTGTGTGTGTGTGTGTGGCGCGCGCGCGTTGTGGCTGTGTGTGTGTGTGTGCGCGTGTGAGCGTGTGGCGTGTGTGTGTGTGTGTGTTGTGTGTGTGGTGTGTGTGTGGTGTGTGGTGTGTGGGTGTGTGGTGTGTGTGTGTGTGTGTGTGTTTAAAACCTTATCCAAACAAAGTAACGTAAATTTGGTTAAAGTCAAGTAAATAGTTTGTCCCAAATATTGTGAACCTGTCCAGGTATTTAGAAAAAAACAATATGAATTAATTCCAACTCGGACTCCAGGACGAAGGAGTCAGATGTTTGCGTTCAATTTAACTTGCGACAAGGCGTCTCAAGAAACTTTCAGTGGTCATCCTACAGAAGACAGTCAACAGACAAATGTAAATAAATTTGATAGGACTTTCCATGTACCACGGGTACAGACAAATGTCAACGTAAATTAAGTAGACTTTCTATATACAACAGTCAATAGACGAGTGTCAACATATATTCAACAGACTTTTTACAGACAACTGTCAATAGAATGTAAGAGTATGTAGGATAGCAATAAAGTTGGTAGGATGTCAACAGAACGTCTACAGAATGTACAGAAGCATTTTTGTAAGGGAGTGTTCACGGAAAGTGTGCGGTGGGGGGGGATGGTTGGTTATTGCTGTGCCCGCACGAGGCGCTCGACGGCGCGACGCTCGCGAAAACGTGAGGGGGGCGTGCGCGCGACGATGGTGCGTTCTGTGCCTCAGA